>JASDQU010105648.1:63640-87256 GCA_032191745.1 Picea mariana
GTCTCATTAATATCTTATAAAAATATTGATTTTTATTAAAAAAAATAACCTAAAAAATCTCAACATTGTTGATAAGAAAATGAAGAGTACCTCTAGGAGTATGAGTCACAACCTCACCATGAAGCTCAAATGGTGTAAGTAGAGTAGAAATCACAACCTCACTATGAGGTTCAAAGGGTGCAAGTGCTTGATATATTTAAAGGTATTTTCAAGGTAAGCTAAAAACAAATACATATCAATCATCTAGTTCATTTCAAAGACATATGCATTAGTTCATTTCAAAGGCATATGCATTGACAAAAGCAAAAAAGAAATAGAGTCAAGAAAAACACTACTAACCTAAATTATGCACATGCTTCTAATTAGCACAAGATAAAACTATAACTCCATTCCAAAGAGTAAATCCAAATATTAGCTAATCCCTTTAAACCAATAGAATTGACTACTAAGTAGTAAACCAAATTATAGATTCTACAATATTCTCAATGAAGCTATTATGTTTATTTAGCATCCAATTTGTAATAATACATCCACTTTATTTAGCATCCAATATGTAATAATACATCTACTTTACATGGGTGATTACTCAATATGGTGAGGGAGACCAGGCTTAATTTTTAAATTAAATGAATGTTGAGCAACTTTAGTAAGTGTAAAAACATTTCCTTGTTCATATCGAGTCTTTCAACTCCACCTCAAATGTTCCAAGTTAAACTCTGAAATAATTTTCCCATAGTGAGCCAAAGCATGCTCATCAAAGTCTGGAATAAAGATTCATCCATGGAATGTTGGGGGTTTCATTAGAACAATGGTTTTGGGGTTGTGGACGATGGGAACCAGGTTGCTTGCCTTCTCAAACACACCCTAGTTATTAAAATATTAAATGCATAGTTATTAAAATATTAAATGATGGTGTATTGAGAATTGAATTAAAACCATCCCAATTCAATGTGTATGAGTTGGTTAAATAGTAATTGTAGGTCAGCCATAAATACAGTGAATACCCTGATGTGGAATGTTGTAATTCTAAATGTCGACTTTGGTTTTGGGTTTTTGATAACCTTTTTCACCAGTTTCATTTGACATATGTCAAATTTTGAATTGATTTTTAAAATATGTTTTCCCAAGGTCAATGATTTCAAATCTAGATGGGGTAGGGTATGTATACCTCCATAGACTTTACCAGTAAAATCGTTATGTGGAGGGGGTCTCATACACCAATTTGGCGTCTGGCTTGGCCGTGACCTTAAAAATAGATTATTATTATTATTATTATAAAAGCTTCCTGGTAGCTGTAAATAGATGACCTACGTAATCGAACATGCATTGAAAAAACCTCATCAAAAACATCCACACTCTCTCAAAGCTCCCACAAGTATTGTCTGTGATCGTTAACCGAACAATAATTCTGCACACAACTACTTCTTGGGGATTCATTGGCTGGGAAGAAAATGAAGGTGAAAATTCTGAGACTAAAGAAATTTCTCTACTATTGCTACGAAGAAAATTTGTTTTTGGGAAGGTGGAGTATTTTATTTAAAGGACCAGGTCGAGCATCCAATTGCTGTACATAGTCATGTGATGGCAAGTGGACAATGCATTCAACTGGGTTATAATCTCTTGACACTCATTCAACCTCTCCTTGGTGCAATTTTCTTCAGTGATTATTTTAGTGCATTCAAGGCTTACCAAAAGTTGCCCGATGGTGAAATAATTTTAATAGCTCCTGGAGGGGCTTTTAGCAAATAAGTGGTTCATAGAAATTAAAAAAGGTTTTATAATTGATTTCACAAATATTGAGTTATAGAATAGTGGGAAAAAATGATTTTGCCAGTGCCACTAATGTTGCTATGAATGATAGTTTATTTGGATACAACAAATTTTGGATTGGGGATCAAGTGAAGAACAATAAAGTCTTAGGAAAATTCCAAAACAAGCTTGAAATCACCATTTCACTCCACTAATCTCAATTGTATTGAAAAGATCATCCCCATCCCTATCTTGACCCCTCATCTATTTCTAACAAATCATGATTAATGATGGTTTTATCTCAGCATGGGATATTATTAACACACCATGAACATTTTAAATGAAATACATATTGTTCATGAACATTGTAAATGAAATACATATTGTTTAATAAAAGAAAACCAAACAATTGATGAAAGGGAGAATAGTGAGGGGGCGTAGAGAGAGTTCATCATGCTATGAAATCCCAAGTCACCCTGTTGAATTATTTTGGGAATAATCAATTTAATTCCCTTTTTCCTAAATTCAATGTAAACAATTAAAAAAGGGGGTTGGTAGTTGAACAACCAACCACCCACAATGAATACAGGTATGGAGGACTGGTTGGATGGTGAAAGACTATCAGYCAAGGGTACAACAATACCACCTCATTTACCAATATTGACCCACAAGTCCCTTTGACACAAGCAAGGGGGAATATCAAGAACCTTTCGAAGAGGACAAAGAAATAAGAAACAAACCCATGGGGGTGCGAAAAAAGATTGGATGGTAGAAGAATCCAGAAGCAGGAGAGCACTGGAGTCTGTTGAATGTTGGAGAGTTCTCAGAGCTGGGAAGAACCCATGAAGAAAGAAGAGAAAGAGAGTTGTAGTATTCGGGCAGAGAACCCTAAACTCGACTTGGGCTGAGAGGGTTGCAAGCTTGATGCATGCAAAGTAATGGAAAGGACTCCCTTGTGTTGAGATAAATCCAGTTGGGAAGGCTTCTGAGAAACCTCGTGGAGGCGTTGGTCATGGTAGGTATGGAGGGTTTTGTCTAGTAGTTTGTTGTGAAGGAGAGTGGCCTTCACACTTGCAATCACTCTGAGAGACTAAATTTTCCCCTCACCCTCAGTCAATTTGGTTGGTTGACAGCGTGTACCAAATAAGTTTTATGTGTGCTCTCGTATATGCTCTGTAATATATGTAAATATGCATGCTTGTGAAAATAATATAATTGCATAGTTATGAGTAAGAATTATATAATGAAAGGAAATGATTGTATGTTGTGTTTCCTATATGCACAATTTATCTTCTATTACCTATGAATGGATGCATGAGGTTCTCGAATGCATAGTGTTTCATTGATTGATTGTTTCCCTCTAGAAATTCAGTAGTAGAGGAATTGAGTCATTGGATCCTTTTTCTCTTAGAATCTTGTAAAGGGATGCCTTATGGAAAACCCATGATCTAGATTGAACTATCAAGTCACAAAGCCAACGAAGACTAGACTGAATCTTGCATGGGCTTATAAGTGTTCGACCAATAACAATCCCTCTAATATGCCTTGGCGCATGAGAAAAATATTGTAATGGAGTTTTGCAGTGGAACCATGAGGATGGAACCCTGTTATGGGAACCAAATAGTTTTGCAGGCTCCAGACTTCTGGATGATTAGACAAGGTTACTGGTTGTGCAACTTTAGAACCGATCTTGATCTAGAACATTAGATCACAGAGATCTCACTTGTCATATCTTTTGGTAAATCATTTTCGGGAGGATCCATTCGAGAGTCCCATAGTTACTTGGCATTTCAAATATGTGAGTCTGAAAGCGGTGTCTCAAGTTAAGAAACTCACACCTTTAATATCGAAATGGATATAGGTTGTTAGATCAAACAGATATCAGATGTTAGATCTGTTAGATTCAAGTGACCGCATTAGCGTGTGTGCAACAAAAACCCACTAAATATTTGGATCGTTGATTGGTGTCGATTTATCATCGTCTGATCTGTTAGAATATAAAAGATGGTGTGCTCGTTTTACCATTGACGATACCCTCGTCACCCAACCATAGGCCGAAGCATCCCTCCAAGCACCTTAACCTTGACTGAGAATTCCTCTGAAAGAAAACCTTAAGCTAGATAGCCAAACAAAGGGTAGCGCACCTTTCCCCAAGGATAACACATCACAAAAAGATGATCAAATAGTCCAAACCCTAGCCAAGAGATATTCAAGCCAATACTAAAAACTTGCTGCTGCAGCAGCTGCACTAACAAATCTCCTCCAAACCCGCGCACAAGACTGCAACTGCAGTGTGCATCAAACTGGGAACTGCGATTCTGAGATGTATCAAAATGAGAACTGACGCCTTGTATTTATACTGGTTCTGCTAGATTTTCTAGGGCCGACTTCTCCTTTTGGATATGTGTCTGTTCAATATATTATTATTATTTCTGGCTGACTTCTTCTCTTGGAGGCTAATAACCTAATATAAATTATCTTCTTGAGCCGATAAGGCTTCTAGGGCTATTATCCAACTCATTAGGGTTTCTCTTGCTTCCTAGAGTCTTCTATTCTCGTCAGGTTCACACGTGGAGGTAAATACCTCCCGCAGTTACCATAATATTAGCACTCCCTCCTAGCTAGAGAGGTATTTATAGGTAATGGACTTGAGCACAAAACATAACATTTACCCTGTAGCATCAATATAGTCATCTAGACTACTTCATGACTAGATCATGAGCATCACCATCATCATCAGCTGCATCATCTCTCAAAACCATACTTCATCTGAGTAATTAGATATGATGCTGGATAAGTCACTCTCACCATAGAGTGATACAAGAGGAGTAAAAGCTCTGAATTGTTTTCTGTCTGGAAAATCTCTGTTCATCATTCATCTGAATGATCATTATCTCCAATAGATTGTTGATATTCTTCAAGGTAATTAGAACAAGGATAGAACACACCTGTGTCTATTCATAGTAGTACATAGCTACAATCCCGTGGTTCACTACCACACCAAGTAACACACAAGTACTTGATCAACAACGTAATGGTTGCAAACAGTGGAACATATCCACCATAGTAGTCCTCATCTATTGTCATACAGTCTTCATAACAAACATCTGATAGAAACCTACATAGAAACAATGTTATGATATATACTGATTTGTTTGGGCCAATCTTTTACTCACACCTGTGAGCTCTGAAAGAATATCTTCCTCATGAATAGTGAAACATATTCACCATCATTTGATGCCATCCTGCACAGAAAAATGTTGTTAAACATAAACTGAATCATCTGGGTCAATCTTTCACTCACGTCTGTGAGATCTGAAAGAGTATCTGCCCTCATCAGCAATGGGCTATCTGCCCTATTCCTCTCAACCAAGTAAGAAGGATTATTTCTGATTTCTGATCCTGGACCATTTCTCACCCTGGGCCATTCTTCCTACACTAATTAAAGTGCACCCTGGATAGAATGTATAAACCCTAAGAAATGTTTGGACCATTCCCCACCCTAGGCCATTCCTCCTACACTAATCAAAGTACACCCTGGAGAGAATGTATAAACCCTAAGGAATGGCTGTCCCTGATTACTGAGCCTAGACTATTCCCCACCCTAGGCCATTCCTCCTACACTTATTAAAGTGCACCCTAGAGAGAATGTATAACCCTAAGGAATAACTGTCCGGACCATTCCCCACCCTGGGCCATTCCTCCTACACTAAACAAAGTGTAACCTAGAGAGAATGAGTTTGCCCTAAGGAATGTCTGTCCTGCATCAACCTCCAAAACATACTATTCTTCGAAACTGCTCACAACTGTGAACTTCGAAAGAATGACTGCACGACGAGGCAAACCATTCTACTTGACCACTACTCAGAGTGACTACAAAGAAGAATGACTGTCCTAGACCACCCCCCATGTTAACCACAATGGGAAGTTGTTGTCTATGATACATCAACAATCAGTCTACCTCCCATGTTAACTACAACGGGAAGTCACTGTCCGTCAGAAATCTCAATCCACTTTCCGAACAGGAAAGCATCTGTCCAATCTGGACTATTTTTCAATTACAAAGATAAATAATATTTTCGGTGTTCTCACCTAACTTGGAGAGTCATTTCTTCCTTTTCCAATAAGAAGGAAGTTGTTTCTAGCTTGAGTACGCAAACTCATTCATCTTGGATAGAAGCTTTACCAAAATGTCTGCTTATCTACTTATCTGTGGAGATATGTTGGAGAAATCATTTTCTCCTTTTTGGATTTTATCATGGATAATGTAATTCTTGTACTTTAGTCTGGAACACTTGTGAAGGCTTCATGTAGATTTTAACAATAGAGTATATCATAGTTGGAGAACTTGAACATATCCATGTGGCACTTCTTCTGTCATCATGCGATCTGATCTTCTGAGTAGTCATCTTGATGTTATAGGAAATCTTCACCACGCTTCTGCTGTGCACTGGAGGTTCTTCACCAAGTCGTCTTCTTCTTATCTGCATATAGGAGTCTCTTTCTGGTATACCTCAAAGTCTTGAGATTTCTCTTCATATTCTCTTTATTCAATTTCTCTGGAGAACATACTTTGCATTTATCTTATGTAGAATTCCAACTCATGGATGTTGCAGATGATATAATGGCTCATGCAGTGATATGTCTACTATACTAGAACAAGTAATCATCGTAGTCTTCTCCCTCCATCTGGGAGGACCTCTGGTTCTGGATCTTGCAATGCTTTCATTCATAAGTCTTCTATACACTGTTCTTCATCATGACTTCAAGTTCTTATGCTTGATTTCTTTTATTGAGTTCATATCAGGTTGGTAATCTTTTGATTCTTGATACAATGACTGGTTGTTCTAGTTTCTCTTTCTTTCTTGGGATATTCATGTTCTTCTTTAGTTTTTGGGTCCATGAAGTTTCTTATAGATTTCATGCCCTAGAGATTCCACTTCTTCCCTTCATCATAAGATCACAGATCTGGATGGACAACCAGGAATACTTTAAGGCTTGCCTTTGAAGAAGTCTTCTTCTGTAGTTGAACTGAGCATGTACTGTCTTTCATGGCCACTACCATAGATATATATATACTTCATCATCTTTAATGGATCATAGGATTAGCTCCCTCCTAACCCTTGCTTTATGTAAGAGTGCATATAATCGGCTCCCTCCGCCTAATAGAGTCCATACTTCCATCTACATCCTTATTGTCTTCTACAATATATAATTGGCTCTTCTATCTGATAGAGTCCACGCTTAGGTCTTGTTGTCTTCTACAAAACTCATAAGTATTTTTCTAATTTCCTCTTGATTGTTTGACTTCTTTCTGTCTTTGCTTCTACTAAGTTTCTTCATGATTGATTCAGCTTAATAGCTTCCACATGATTTGTATCTCATATTTTCATGTGTATTATCTGATGATATCTCTTTTCATCTTGTTTGTTCTTTCATAGGTATAGTTACCTTTTGGAACACATTATTTTCCAAGAGATAGATATACAAGATATGTACAAAGACGATGCAAGCAAGATATGTACAAGAAATAAAAAGAGTGTTGTTACCTTTTAGTAGAAGAAGTTTCTTCCATCCTGTTTAGTCTTCTTTGTAGGTTCCTTTTCTTCGGCAATCGGTGCTTCATGTTTCTCCTTCCTTTTCTTTAGCTCAAGACACTGATTCCTATAGTGATCGTACTTTTGACAGTTGAAGCATTGTATTTCTGAAATGTCTTTCTCTTGATTTGGCTTCCTCCTTGAACCAAACTTCCTTTTGTTCCTGAAGTTCTTGAATCTTGCTATGAAGGCTTGATCATCGTACTTCTTTTGGGGTTTGTCTTTTGCATTGATCCTTGATTCTTCTTGAGCACAACAAGTCCAAAGTTCTTCAAATGTCGGGTACTCCTTCCTTGTGTTCATGCTTGCGGCAAATGCATCCCATGTCTTGGGAAGGCCATTGAGTACTATGTTCACCAATTCCTTTTCTGAAGTGATCTCTTCAATAGCTTGTAGTTGATCTCTTAACTAGGAGATCCTTACAAAGTATGATGTTATGCTGTCATCATCATTCATCTTTATGTCACGGAGTTCATTCTTCAGACTCATAACTTGTCCAATGTTTCTGACTGAGAAGAGATTTGTTAGGGCATCGTACATCTTCTTCGATGAGTCAATATGGGAGATGTAGGGTATCAAGTGGTATTTTATGGAATCCACTATGATACTCATGGCATTGATGTCAACATCTTTGAACTTCTCCATAGCTGCAACGTTTTGTGGTTCCTTCTCTTCTCCTTCTTTAAACTCTAGCTTCACGATCTTTCCTTTCACAATATCCAACACTTTATTCTTAGCAAGGATGAGGTCAATCCTTGTCTTCCATGCTCTGAAGTTAGAGGCTCCATCTAACTTATTCTCAGACTTCATAGAGTTCATCATGGCTTCTTGATTTGGTCAAACCCTATATTTAACCAGAAATCCAAACTTCACAACTTGGCCTTCTGAGAGTATCAGGAGATGCATTGGGCTAGGGTGCACGGATCTATCTGGAGATTAGGTCAATCTTGTCACTTAAGGTGCCTCGACAAGAGGTTTAGGGTTTCTGCAACTACTTCTGCTGGTAACCCTAGCTGCAGTGCTTTTGGAAACTGCTCCTGCTAGTAACCCTAGCAGCAGTACCCCAACGAGCTCAATATCTAGTAGCTATGTTTCCTTCCAACGTTTTAGGCTGATTGAAGGGGTGTGGGCCCATAACCTGTTAGAATATAAAATATGGTGTGCTCGTTTTACCATTGATGATACCCTCGTCACCCAACCATAGGCCGAAGCCTCCCTCCGAGCACCTTAACCTTGACTGAGAATTCCTCCGAAAGAAAACCCTAGGCTAGATAGCTAAACAAAGGGTAGCACACCTTTCCCCAAGGGTAGCGCATCACAAAAAGCTGATCAGATAGTCCAAACCCTAGCCAAGAGATCTTCAAGCCAATACTGAAAACTTGCTGCTGCTGCAGCTGCACCAACAACTCTCCTCCAAACTTGTGCACAAGACTGCAACTGCAGTGTGCACCAAACTGGGAACTACGATTCTGAGATGTGTCAAAATGAGAACTGGCACCCTGTATTTATACTGGTTCTGACAGATTTGTTGGGGCCAACTTCTCCTTCTGGATATGTGTCTGTTCAGTATATTATTATTATTTCTGGCCGACTTCTTCTCTTGGAGGCTAATAACCTAATATAAATTATCTTCTTGAGCTGACAAGGCTTCTAGGGTTATTAGCCAACTCATTAGGGTTTCTCTTGCTTCCCGGAGTCTTCTATTATCGTTCACACGTGGAGGTAAATACCTCCTGCAACTACCATAATATTAATACGATCTAGCGGACAAGCATGTTGTCTCAGAAGGACTCGTTCGGTAGTATTTTCCCAATAGGAGATTCTAACAGAAAATTCCACGTCAACAAATCATGTTGGAAGTGCCACGTCTACAAATCATGTTGGAAGTGCCACGTCAACTTGTTGAGTCAGCATGCCCTGTCGGCATGCCATGTCAAAAAGGAAACGTTAGTTGAGTGAATCGTTAGTAGGGTCATGTTGGAAGGTTGTAGGATAAATGCCACATGGAAAGGACATGTGGCAACTTGTAGTGAATTTGGGACGAACAAAGGGATTTTTATTGGTCGAACACTTCTAAGCCCTAAAAAGACTAGGATTGTTGATCATAGTTGATCTTGGTTGTCAGTTTGTTCAAGAGATTTCTTTCAGAAAGGATCATTTGGGGAGCTTTGTGGTAACTTGACCTTCTGAAGAGGGGAGCTCGTTAGCCTATGAATGAGTGGCAAGTGGCACCCTATCATTGAGAGTCATATTTCAGGAAGGCTCGATTGAGATAACTCTGTTGGAAATATTTGTGCAGGATGATTTTCCGAAGGGATGAGTTCGATGGAGAAATCTCGACAGGCTTGTGGATTTTGAACTTCTGAAAGAACCATGAAAATGGCGAGTTATCCATATCGATGGGGATTTCTTAAATAGGAAAATATGATAGTGTTGTAGGCTTCATACTTCAGAAAGATCCATGAGCATGCCATGTTGATGCTTTGATGGGGATTTTTCGATGAAGTTTATTTCGATAGTGTTTTGGGCTTCAAAATCTTGATGGACTGTGTCTGATGGTTTAGTAGTAGGCTCAGGGCCAATGTCCTTCGATCCTATGAGAGAGCAGGTCCACGTCAGCTGGATGAGTAGAGTAAGCCCATGCAAATGCCACGTGGTTGGATGATGTCATCATATGGAAGATAGGCAAGAAATTCCAGAGAGCATAACTTCTTTCTTGGAGCTCAGATTTAAGCATATTACAGTGGTTGGAAATATATTAAATAGAATAATTGGATTATGAGCTCAGAATCAAGAAAAGGTTCATTGTTTGGAAGATAATTTAGAAGGAAGAGAGGAAATTTTGTACATCCCACTAGACTAATGATATTTTAGGGGGTTGGGTGTGTTACAGAGTGGTATTAGAGCAGAGTTACAACACTCGAGCTATATGGATCAATAACCATGCCAAGAGTGAAGAATTGTAGGGTTGCATGCAAAACTCATTTGATAAGGTTTGCACCAGAATTCTGAGTCTATCTTATGGTGTAAAATAAGTTCTATCCTCTGTCTTGTTTACTTGAATTATAAAAAGGGATAAAAGTTCTACCCATGTGTATTTTGTTGAAATGAAGTTGATGTACTTGAACAACAAATTTTAAGAGTGAACGACAACTAGAACAAAGCCCTGATTTTGGGTCTATTGTGAGTCACTGAAAGCCTTATCAAGGTAAAGTAATTGCATGCATTTCTATTGCATGATTAGCTAACAATGGCTTGTTTTATTAGCACTGAGAGGACATGGTGCAATGCAGAATATGACAATAGGATGGATAACTTGGAATGGAAAGAAACCTCATGCAACAGAGATGTAGAATTAGATGGGAGGAGGGTTATGGAAACTCCTCTGGGCTTGGTAGAGCCAATTAGAATTTGAAGGATGAAATTCAAAGTTATAGGGCTAATAAGAGAATATTAGCAGAGAAGTGGTTCAAACACTAGGCCTAAATGGGCCAAAGATAAACCACAAAGAAAGGATTGTTTAAAGCCTAGTTTGAAAAATTGAGCCTAAAAGGTTTATAGAAAAGCACAAAGCAAAGTTTCTAGAACAAAGACTATGACATTGAGGTTGTGTTACCTATGAACTAGAGACTGAACATTGGTTGTAGTACCAAGGGTTGTATGAATCCCCAAGAGTGAGTAAGCTTGTTGTTTCAACAAATGTAATGTTGCCTATAAGTATGGATTGATAGAACTTCTCACAATCATGATTACTACTTAAGTAAAAGTTAGAGCCTATATGAAAAAACTCCTTGTGTTTAAGGAATTGATATGGTCAATCCATTTGGTATTGTAACGGCGGAGACCTAATGTTGGCAATCCATTTAGATACAAATAAATGGACTTTATGAGAATGTATGTTGTATTGCATTTATTGGAATAAAGTGATTCCAAGGGTAAGATGAATGTTATATTTGCCATTTTGGAGGTCCCTTGGATTACTGAGGGAATTAAGTTGCAAGAACATAAAAGTTCCTAAGTGTTGAGGGCAGCAATGTAGTGCACCCTATAGAAACCTTGACAGGGTTGAGGGATTATGCAATTGTTATTTCTAAGATGAATGGCATGTTGTTAGATAGACTGAACACCTAGAAGAACGAGAACCCGGAGGTGACATGTCTTTGTTAAAGAGATTGGACAGGATTGCATTGTGCAAGCAACTACAATATGCAAAAAAAGTGCAACTAAAGCTCAATGAAGAACATGGCCAAGAAATCAACTGATCTTTTGCCACCCAAAAACGTCGAGAACGTCACATCAACTGCATCGTTTGCCACTTGAAAATGTCGAGAGCATTGTTGATTCATCTTTTCTCTTGGGGAAACACAATCAATTTTCATATATAAAAGATTCCTGGAGCGCACTATTGCAAATAGATGGTCTACGTAGTTGAACATGCATTGAAAAAACCTCATCAAAGAGAAAGACACCCACACTCTCTTAATTCTCCCATAGGTATTGTCTGTGATCGTTAATCGAGCAACAATTCTACACACAACTGATTCTTGGGGATTCCTCAGCTTGGAAGAAAATGAAGGTGAAAATTATGAGACTAAAGCAATTTGTCTACTATTGCTACGAACAAAATTTGGTTTTGGGAAGGTGGAGTATTTTATTTAAAGAAACGGTTCGAGCATCCAATTTCTATACATAGTTGTGTCATGGAAAGTTGAAAATGCATTCAATTGGGTTATAATCACTTCACACTCATTCTGATCCAAAAAGGATCTAGAGAAGGCTAAGAACAACTCAGAACGCACATAAGCAACTTAGAACACTCATAATGGCTTCAACAGACAACAAAAGGGAAAAAATTCGAAGTTCCAAAAACTCAGAGAAAATGACATGACCGCGAAGATTGCGTTGCAAGATTTCTAATGATGCAAACGGCTCATGAAATGGAGTTACAGATCAAAAGATATAAGCAGTCAAAGTTTTGGTCAACTTAGCCCAATCAACAGGGATGAGAATGTTATGTACATAAAAATGCACATAAACTAATAATAAGATATTAAATAATATAACAACTAAATAATAAATAAATATTAATAATGAAAAGACATGACTACTGGCTATTAGGCCCCCCCTACAGGGGTATATAAGCAAACCCTCACTTTTCAATTGTAATCATCTATCAATTATTCATTTTTTATCAATATTTTTTATTATTACAATTCAAATACTTGGTCTATTCATTACATTGGTATCAGAGCCTATCGCTCCTCTCTTCGCACACCCAGCTCATAAAACCCTCCCCATCTTCTTTTTCCTTTCACCCATGTCCAACCCTCTCCATCATCTCCCTCACAATCTTTTCCATCCCTTTTACCTCTCCTGCAGTTGTCCCCCTTTCTTTCCCCTGTTCCCTTTTTTCTCTTCTCCTGTAACCCTTCCCCGATCCTTCCGCAACCTTTCCTACCCCATGTAACCCTTTCCTTTCCCTGTTCTCCCATAACCCTTCCCTTTCCCCTTCCCCCGTAACTCATTCCCGACCCCTACCCACTTCCCTTCCCATCCTGTTCACTCCCATAACTTCTCGTCCCTCTCCCGCAACCTGCCCTTTCCACCTAATACACCATCCACTCCCATTTTCGTGGCTATTCCTTTACCTGTAAACCCCCCCAAGCCCGTGGCCCCATCCAAACCCGATCCCTGTCATTCCCATCCTATCCACTCTGTGACTCCCTAATCCCGCGGCCCTCAATCTTGTGAACCCCCCCGACTCCCCAATCCCTATCACTCAGTCACATCTACCAGACCTGACACAACCGCAGACCCTGTTGGCCACCTCTGCAAACCACACAACCAAATCACTGTCCCCCCAATTCCCATAGATTCACGGACGTGACTTTTCATTAAGTCGTAYGCTTTCAAGGAATAAACTTTGACTAAAAATAAATATATAAAAATTTAAATTCCAAGTTATTAATTTTTATATTTATGTATATATTATTTTTTTTAAATTTAAAGAAGAAAAAAAATAAAAATAAATAATCAGTCAAAATTGCGGGGAAGTATTCACCCCCAAATACCAAAAAAATGGTAGAATTAAAAAATCAAATTGAAAAAATAGACCAAGAATGCAAAAATGCTAGAAAATTACTCGAAAAAGCATTACAAAAAAATAATGAAGAGTTGGGAGAAGAAATAAAGGTCAGTAATGATGCACTCAGACAATAATTGACTTATAAGCTAAAAGAGGAAATTTCAAAAGAAGTCAGAAGCGAGTTACGAAAAGGCATGGAAATTCTAAAACAAGATCTTAAAGATGATATTTTTCAAGAAATCGGGGTTAATTTACAATGAGGTTTTGGAAAATTTAAAAGAGAAATAACAGAAGAATTGCAACAAACTATGGGTCTAATAACACAAACTCAGGTAACAAAGCACGATGAGCTTTTAAAATTAATAAAAGATCAAGGCCACCAACAAGTTCCCCAATCACAACCAAGTGATTCAAGCACATCTAACACATCACCACCGCCACCACCTCCCTACAATTCAAATTCCCAACCCATATCACAATATCAACCTCTAATGATTTATCCGCCCAAAGCCAAAATTGAACTATCAAAATACAATGGCAATGATAACTAATGCGTGGCTTGGTTTAACAAAACTGAAGAATATTTCCATATATATAATATTACACCTGATGAAGAAAAGGTTAAATATGCATCCATGTACCTCGAAGATACCACATACAATTGGTACACATGGTGGAAAGGAAGAATCCAGTTATACCCATGGAACTCCTTTAAAAATGATTTTTTTAAACGATTCCAGGGCATTTCGGAGAAAGATTTTTTTTCAAAACTCACCAGGTTACAACATAAGGCAACGTAGATGAATTTACACATCAATGGGAATCTCTTGCCACCCGAGTATTTGGATTATCCGATGATCAATTACTCCATGATTATATAGGTGGTCTCAAGCTGCATATCCAAGATGAGTTAAAACTGCATGAGGTCATGACTGTTGAAATACCAAGACGCAAGGCAAAAGCAACAGAAGAAAAGCTAGAAGGCCAATCAAGATTCAACAAGTTTTATTCAAGAAGAAACATAAACCAGAACACAAACACAGAAACTAACAAATATATACCACCCAACTTACGAGAAGAAAATAGAAGAAGTCTGGATTACCAAAGACTAAGAGAAGGTAAATGTAAACGTTGTGGAGAAAAATGGGACCCAAGACACATATGTTGCATAGAAGACAATTCAAAAAAATTATACACTTGTCAAGCAAAAAACAACGATGAATTAGACTCAGAAGAATCAGTAACTGAAGAAACAAAAAACAACCAAAATGAAGTGTCAAATCTCATAGGTAATGACACACCAAGAATATCATTAGCAACCATCACGGGCATCAGCCAACCACAAACACTAAAATCAAAAGGACACATAAAAAAATATAATGTCATAGTGTTAATCGACACATGAAGTACCCACCATTTTCTCGACATCAATGTTGCAAGGAACCTCAAATTGTTTGTATATACAGTCCCATACATGAAGGTGATGGTCACAGATGGTAAGAAAATCGAAAATGTAGGAAAATGTCATAAGGTGAAACTCAAAATTCAAGATTTCAATTTGGAATCTGAATTTTACACCGTACCCCTGGGAAGAGTAGACGTGGTTTTAGGAGTCCAATGGTTGCAAACTTTAGGCACATACTCAGTCAATCACTAAGAACATTTCATCAAATTCAAATGGCAAGGGGAGACTTATAAATTATATGGTTTTCAACCTCCCCAAACACAAGTTGTATCGTCCCAACAGATGGAAAAAATGATTCGAAAAGGAGAAACTACCTATTTTATCCAATGCCACCACATGGGAATACAAGAACCAGAACAGGACCCCAAAAACTTAGAAATCAAAGATCTAATTCAAAAACTCAAGAAGGTATTTCAAGACCTCCCCATGGACTTACCTCCATAAATAAGAATTGAACACATAATTGAAATTAAACTGGGATCAAGTCCAGTCAAGGTTAGACCATACATATACCCCCATCATCATAAAACAAAAATAGAAAGATTAGTCCAGGACTTGTTAAAATGTGGTGTTATCACAAAAAGTAGAATCCCATATTCAACCCCAGTTGTATTATTACGAAAGAAAGATGGTTCTTTTAGGTCATGCATAGAGTATCGTGGGCTTAATAAGATAACAATCAAGAATAAATTTCCCATTCCCTTCATCGACGAAATGTTGGATGAACTTCATGGAGCCAGATTTTTTTCAAAACTTGATTTGAGATCAAGATATTACCAGATGAGGGTAATATTAGAAGATGTACCCAAGATCGCCTTCCAAACTCATGAAGGACACTACAAATTCAAGGTAATGCGTTTTGGGYTAACTAATGCCCTGACTACTTTCCAAACAACTATGAATGAACTATTTCATCCACACCTAAGAAAATATGTCTTAGTCTTCTTTGAAAACATTTTGGTGTACAACAAAACATGAAAGGAACACATAAATCATTTAGGACAAGTATTGTCTATTTTAGAAAAAAATCAATTCTACGCAAAAATGTCAAAATGTACCTTCAACGAGGAGGAAGTAGAATATCTCGGTCACATTATATTCAAAAAGGGAGTCAAGGTAGACCTAAATAAAATCAAATCAATTACAGAATGGCCCAGACCAAAAAGTATATCTAAATTAAGAGGATTTTTAGGCTTGGCAAGATACTATCGAAGATTCGTCAAAAACTATGCTCATCTAACTGCCCCTGTAACAAATCTCCTAAAGAAAAACTCTTTCCAATGGAATGAAGAATCTGAAAAATGTTTTAGAAATTTAAAATAAATTATGTCCACAACCCCCGTGTTAGATACACCTGATTTTTCCAAACCCTTCATAATTGAATGTGATGCTTTAGGTTTTGGGATCGGAGCAGTGATGATGCAAGATGGACACCTAATAGCATTTGAGAGTATGAAACTAAACAAAAAAAAATGTTTACAATCCACATACAATAAAGAAATGCTTGCAATCATGCATGCATTAACCAAATGGCAACAATATCTCTTAGGAAGCAAGTTCTTGATACATACAGATCATAATAGCCTACAATATTTGTTACAACAAAAAACATTAACTACTAAACAACAAAAATGGATAGAAAAAATTGCCACATTTGATATGGAGATATTACATAAGAGAGGAAAAGATAACATAGTGGCTGATGCCCTTTCATGAAAAGATGAAGAAGCACAAGTTTTTGCAGTATCAATAGCAATCCCGGAATGGTTGAATGAAATCCGAAGTGAATATGCCAAAAATAGAGAGACATGTTCCATAATCAATGACTTAACCCAATACCCCAAGTTCGAATGGAAGAATGACATCTTATGGTATAAAGGAAGAATTTATTTGAATACCAATTCAGAATTTAAAATCAAGGTACTCCAAGAAGCTCATGATTGTCCAACTACAGGTCACGTTGGATTTTTCAAAACATATTATAATGCTCGCCAATCATTATTTTGGAAAGGGATGAGTACAAACATTCAAAAGTATGTAGAAGAGTGTGATCTTTGCCAAAGAAACAAGACTAAAAATATATCAACACCTGGGGTATTCCATCCGTTACATATTCCTAACCAAAAATGGGAACAAATCTCAATGGATTTCATTGAAGGATTACCACTATTAGAAGGAAAAGATAAAATCCTAGTGATAGTAGACAGACTAACCAAGTATGCACATTTTATGGGAGTAAGAAAAACAGACTCCACAAAACAAATAGTTGAATTCTTCTGTAAAAACATTTATAAATTACATGGTTTTCCAAAGGTCATCGTCAGTGATAGAGACACCAAGTTTAAGGGGAAATTTTGGAGGGAGTTTTGCAAACATATTGGGACATCTCTTAATATGAGCTCAACTTATCATCCTCAAATAGATGGACAAACAAAAATTGTCAACAAGTGCTTAGAAACTTACCTTCGTTGCTTCGTCACTGATAAGAAAAATAAATGGCTTCAATGGTTGCACCTCGCCAAATGGTGGTATAACTCCACATATCACACATTAGCTAAAATGACACCGTTTCAAGATCTTTATGGATATCCACCACCATCGTGGAAAGAGTTAGCCACAAATCAAACAAAAGTTGCATTAATAAAAGACCTTTTAGACGAAAGTAAAAAATTTGTGCAAATTCTCAAGGAAAACTTAGTTATGGCAAGAAACAGAATGAAGCAACAAGTTGATCAACAATGATCATAAAGAGAATTCGAAATTGGAGAATGGGTATTTGTGAGACTTCAACCCTACAAACAATTATCACTTAAACAACAAGGAAATAATAAATTAGCTCTGAAATATTATGGACCATATCAAATTAACAAAAAAATCAGTCATGTAGCTTATGGATTGGAATTACTAGATAAAAGTCGTATCCACAACGTTTTTCATGTATCCTGTCTAAAAAAAGTTATTGGACAACAACAAAAGGTGCAAACATTGCTTCCTCTGTTGGATGAAGAAGGAAGAATCATTTTAGAACCAGAAGCCATTATTGCCACTAGAGAAAAGAAGTTATGATCTCGCATAATCAAAGAATATCTTATTAAATGGAAAAATCTTCCAGAAGAAGATGCAACATGAGAATCAGAACATTTTCGTCAATTACACTCGTCGTTGCCAGTGCTTTGAGGACAAAGCATTTTTAAGGGGAAGGCAATGTTATGTACATAAAAATACACATAAAATAATAATAAGATATTAAATAATATAACAACTAAATAATAAGTAAATATTAATAATGAAAAGACATGACTACTAGATATTGGGCACCCCCTAAAGGGGTATTTAAGCAAGCCCTCACTTCTCAATTGTAATCATCTATCATGTATTCATTTTTTATCAATATATTTTATTATTAAAATTCAAATACTTGGTCTATTCATTACAGTCAACATCCATACTGTTGATGTCAACATCAGTACGGATGACGTCAATGTCCATATAACCTATGTGGCAAGCGCAGAGGGTGACACATGTCGTGATGACGTCAGAATGCCATGTGGCATCACTAGAGGCTTCCACATGTCACTTAGATTTGGAATTTTTAGGGTGCCATGTGGACAAGTAAAAAAGTGCCACGTGGCACCCCCAGGTGATGCCATGTGGCACCACCTAGAAGGCACCACGTGTCTCGAGGTGACATCAATGCACATGTGGACAAATTAGAGGATGCCACATGGCCCAATAGGGAGGTGCCATGTGGCACCCCCGAAATTCACAAGGAGGCCCTGTGACCAAAAAGTTAAATATATATATATATATATATATATATATATATATATATATATATATATATAAACCGACCACCAAATATGGAAGTGGTTCCACCATAACTGGCGGCATATTTTTCCAGCCACCAAACTAACCGTCACGAGAATCTTCGCCGGGATCTCTGCCAATTTAGTAGCATTCCGCCGAAACGTCCGCCATTTTTAGCAAAATCTACCAAAGCCATTGCCAGAATTAGAGGAGCACGCCAAAAGGGGGAGTCCATGGGATTCGACCCCGTAACCTCCCCAACAACTAGTGCCTAAACTTAGCTCCGTTAACCATCATGTCAACTTCCTCATTATTGCATAACCGCCGGAAAAATTGTATAAGAAGGGGGTCTTGGCTAGAGTTCAAACACACAAGAGAACGAGAGTGGAGAACTGAGCGTGCCTGTATGGAATCATACAAACGTTTACGGACTTGTATGGATTTTGGCATGCTTTTCGAGTTTTTCAACATTTATTGCAGGAGCAGTGGCATGCAAACCGAGACAGGGGTGCCTCTTGGGTAAAAAAGCGTTCGACTCGGATCAAGGCATGGTGACAATCACTTTTAGGTAAAACGACGCCACAAATGCAGTGGTGGTGTTAGATTTCTGATCTGAGCAAAGCTTATGTAGCTTAAATCCAGAATGAGGTATACTTATGCATTTTTCCCAATTCTTTTGTGGAGTTAATAAAAAGACCTACCCATTTGAGAGTAGGACCCGGAGACCTAGTCCACTAGGGATGAACTCCGTTATCAAGTTCTTTGTGTTCATATTACATGATTGTGTCTCTTTCCTTTTGATCTTTTCCTTCTTTATGGTGCACTTTAGTTTATGCTCATTTAATACAGCTCTTTAATAAGTCACTTGACAAAAAGATCCCGGATCATGTTGGTATTAGAGCAGTCGTCTTTGATCTTGAAGAAGGGGGAAACATGTTCAAGAAGATCCCACGAAGAAACCTTCCAATTTCCCACAAAATACTTTCAAGAAGTTCTAAAGGAAGGAGAAGAAGACCACTATAGTAATGAGAGAAGGAGGAAAACCATCTTGCACTCATTGCAAGAAGAACGATCACGATGAAGGACACTATTGGAAACTACATTCGAAAAAGAAACCAAAAAATTTCGGTGGAAAGGGGATGACAAAGACTGTTGCTACAGTGCAACAAGATCTTGGTTCCAAATTAGGAGATGAAGGAAACATCACAACAGCTGGAGTACAAGGTAAAGATTCTCTTCATATTAGTTCAAGTTCCAATGATGAATCTCATATTGATGAACGAGAGAGGAATGAGTTATTTCATATATGAGTTGTATCTAAACATACTAAGATAGATACATTGTTTGATCTGAGTTCCCAAGTAAACTTAATATCTGAAGCACCTGTCATGAAGATGGGTCTTGTAACGAAACCACATCCAAAGCCTTACCCTCTTTGTTGGTTATGTGATACAAAAAAACTTAATGTCACCAAGCAATGTAGGGTCAGATTTTCTATTGCTTCGAAGTTGATTGATGAAGTGGATTTGGATGTTTTACCACTTGATATATGTGGCATAGTGTTGGGAAGTCCTTATCTTTATGATATAAAAACAATCTTCTTTCGTCATGAGAACAAATACCACCTTACTAAAGGGGTAGTGGAATATATTGTTAGAGCTCACAACATGAGGTTAAATACAACACGTGTTAGTGCCTGACAAATGAAAAGACTCATAACCACTAATAAGATATATGTACTCATGGTCGTCAAAGAGAAAGATGTCGGGACATCTGACGCTTTCCAAGGGTGTGATCCATCTCATAAACATGAATTAACTGATATTGTTTCTAAGTATGATGATATTTTTCAGGAACCATATGGATTACCTCCTAAGAGGAAAATCCAACATGAGATACATCTTTAGCAAGATTATCCTCTTCCTAATGTGGGCATGTACATGATTTCAGTTGTGGAGATGACAGAGATCAAGAAGAAGGTACAAGGCTTATTGGATCAAGGGGTCATCAAGCCCAATTCATCTCCTTGTGGTTCTCCGATCGTGAAGGTGCTAAAGAAATATGGCACATGGCGAATGTGTGTCGATTATCGGGCTTTAAACAAAATTAGGGTGGAAAAATCGATACCCTCTTCCTCGCATAGATGATTTACTTGACCAGTTGAAGAATGTTGTTTATTTCACTAAGTTGGATTTGCACAGTGGATATCATCAAATCAAGGTTTCAGAACATGATGCATGGAAGACTGCCGTTAAAACCAAACAAGGTTTGTTTGAGTGGTTAGTTATGTTGTTTGGGATTTGCAATGCTCCGACAACTTTCATGCGTGTGATGAATGATGTATTTAGGCTTTTCCTAGATGACTTTGTGATTGTATATTTAGACGAAATTCTTGTTTTTAGAGGGACTTGGGATGAACATGTAAGGCATGTAAAGCATGTATTGGATACTTTGCAAAGGGAAAATCTGTATGTGAAAATGTCGAAATGTGAATTTGGCAAGACTGCACTTGTATACTTAGGTCATATTGTGGGAGGAGGACAATTGAAGATTTATCCTTCCAAAATTGAAGTAATTGTGAAATGGCCTGAGCCAAAAAGTGTAACTAAAGTCCGAAGCTTCTTGGGTGCAGTCTAGTATTGGAGGAGATTCATTCCCAACTTCTCCTTTATAACAGCTCCTTTGCATGCCTTAACTAGTGTGAAGAACACTTTTCAGTGGGAAGGAAAACAACAAAAAGATTTCAACATTTTGAAGGAGAATATCAGTACCGCACCAATATTAGCACTGCTGAATCTTCAACAGCCATTCGAGATCGAGACAGATACTAGCAGATACGCCATGGGTGCAGTATTGATGCAATATCGTAAGATTATCTATTACCACTCTGATACTTTTAACCAAGCTGTTGTTAACTATCCTACATATGATAAAGAGTTGTATGCATTAGTTCAAAGCGTAAAGAAATGGAAGCACTACTTGTTAGGGAGGGAAACAATTATACATACAGATCACCAACCCTTACAGTATCTTCAAGCACAAACCAAACTGCAACAATATCGACACTACAGATGGATGGGTTTTCTACAACAATTTCATTTGGTAATCAAGTACAAGAAGAGTACAAGTAACAAGGTAGAGAATTCCTGTCTGTAGGGAAAGTTACTCTATCATCTTGGGAAGCTATGTATTCCTATAAGTGAACAAGTCCATGTGTTACGAGAAGCTCAAACTTCTCTTGTGTCTGGGCATTTTGGGGTAGGAAAAACTATGGCTCATTTGCAGAGGTTTTGTTACTGGCCTCATATGAAGAAATTTTAACTAAGTATGTAAATGGGTGTGTGATGTGTTCTACTTGTAATCTCACTAATAGAAAATTGGGGCTATACTCACCACTTCCTGTTCCATTCCATCCATGAGAAAGTTTTTCCATGGATTTTGTAGGGGGTTTACCAACGACCAAAGGGGGTCATGATTATTTGTTTGTTGTAGTGGATAGGTTCAACAATATGTGTATCTTGATGCCATGTAAAAAGCAGATCACTATTGAGCATAATGCTAATCTCTTTTTTTAGTATGTTTGGGTTCACTTTGGTTTACCCACGTCGATTTTCTCGGATCGAGATACTCGATTCCTTGGGGATTTTTGGACTAGCTTGTGGAGAATCATGGACACCAAATTGAAGAGGAGCACTGCTTTTCATCCACAGACTGATGGACAAACAAAGGTGGTAAACATAACTATTGTACTTTTTCTTCGAGGCTACTGCAACAAGCATCCTAAGCTATGGGATGAATAGATACCTTATGTACAACATGATTATAACTGAGCTTTACATTCATCCACTCAGAGTTCACCTTTTGAGACATGTTTTGGGTACCTACCAAAGGTTCCTTTGGATTTGATGTATGGGAAATATGCCAATGTGAATAAAGAAGGGACAGAGGACAGAGCCCGCAAGTTCATCCAGAGGATTCAACAAATACACCAAGAAGTCAAGGAACAGTTGGAGAAGAGTCAAGCATAGTATAAAGCTCAACATGACAAGCACAGGGTTGATCATTAGTTCCAAGTTGGAGACCCAGTATGGCTTCACATCAGCAAGGAACGATTGAAGGGTGAAGTCAAGAAACTCAAGCCCATCTGATATGGACCCTTCACTATTTTGGAGAAAAGTGACACTAATGCTTTTCGTTTAGATCTTCCACCTTATATGCATATTTATTCAGTTGTGAACATAGAGAACTTGAAACTTTTTGAGCCTCCCATGATCATGGATAATGATGAGGAAGTTTCAATACCTTCAGTTGATGAGTTTTCACCTGAGTACTTGGATGAGTTACATGAAGATATCATCCTGGACAAAAGGACGAGGACTTCACACAGGGGTGATGTTGATTATCTTCGAGTAGGCTTAAAGGGCACACATTCAAGCAAGGCAAAGTGGATTGAGAAGGATAAGGTGAGGGAACTCTTCCCTCACTTACCAGTTGATTAATGAAATCTTTTGGTGGTCCTGTTAAGAACCTGAATAGATCTACCAATATAATAACCACAAATACTGAATACACAATAGATCCACAAAGAAAGATAGAAGAAACCACATTCTATTATTATCAAACCCTTGAGGTAGGGCAACACCATACAATCGATCCTATTATGGAAGGGATCCTCTCCTGTTCACTTGCCTCTTCGAGGGGGCATCCTCCTATTGAGTTACCGCTTCAAATACAATACTTCTCTTCATGTCTCATTACATTGCTTGAACCCTTTTATATAGTGCTACCATCACCTAAGAACATTCTAGAGGAGGAATCTTCTAGAAGTAGAACCTTCTAAGAAGTCCTCTTACATTTATTATATCTAACTACCATAGTGGGCCTTATTTAATAATATAGTGGACCTAGTCCAC
>JASDQU010105648.1:137974-149284 GCA_032191745.1 Picea mariana
TTATTTCTCATATATTGTGCATGGTGTATTGTGGTGTATTGGTGTAACTCTTATACTATTGTTCATTGCTCATTGGATATAGTTGAATGGTTCAAGTATAAGTTGAAAAATGTTTTAAATTGTACTTGATACTGATTCACCCCCCTCTCAGTATCAACAAATATTATATAAGGATTTCCTTTTAAAGGGAACGAGCCACATAACTATATCATGTATGAAGAGAATATAGTGGTATTGACACACATGCACCTCTTTTAACTTGCCAGAACCCTGATCGGTCTTGGTAAAATTCACACAAGTGTCTTCTTAAGCAATCAATATCATGTTGAATTAAACACAGTTATCGAGACCATAAACGAATTGTAATATCCCCAAGGACGAGCCCTATTGTAATCATGTTTATGAATTGTAAATCATGTTTTATAGGCTGGTGAGGCAAGTTAATATAAGCTAGTAAGGCTTATGAGTTTATTAGGCTGTAGAGCTTAAGTGTTAAGTCTAGGAGCCTGTTTTTGTATATGTAATTATGCAGAACATTAATAAAAATATGAACATTATTGCGCGTAGACTGACCACGATGAATGAGTGATGGGGGACTAAGATTCCACAGAGGGGGTAAGGAATTGGGGGCTAGAATGTTGGAAAGAGAGGCTAAGTGTTGAGACTAGGGGATTAAGTCCTTCGGAATAATATTTCAATATTATTCCAAAAGCCATGTGAAATATATGTTTTGTCCTAAGTTCCTGGAGAGGAACGGATGTTGATGGAGCGCATGAAGCTTCATGGGTGACATGTGTCAACCTAGGAAAATGCAGTTAAAAATTGCAGAAGTCAACAATTGAGGGAGTTCGCTCCTCATTCTGTCATCCTTTGCGTCTAATTTCGAATACCCTCACGCAGCTTTGAAAACTAGAAAACCTAGACATCTTCCTGAAAACCAAAACATCATCTATCTGATCCCGTTTTTGGTCTGTGTCTATCCTTGGCATACCTATACACCATTGAGAGAACTGGTCGAGAGGGGAAAGTCAACCTATGAGTTTTTGAACCCAGTCTATCTGCCATCGCAGAGATGAATCTGTACCCAAACTATCTGTGGGTTGTTGCTTTCTATTTTCCTGAGTGGGATTGTGTTGTGGTTATCCTCACCTTGTGGGAATTGAGTTAAAAGGAGCTGAAGAATTGGGTTGTCAGGCCCGTGGTTGAAGAGGCATGTTGTTAGTCCTGTGAGGGGCTCTTTCTAGGTGAGAGAGTTTGTTGGAAAGTGGTTCCTCCCAGAGAGTGTCCAGCACCAACTATGGAGCTTTAAGAGTTCCCGATCCGGCCTATTGTCGAGACCCAGAGAGGGAGGTGAAGCACCGATGGACTGTGCTTGTGAAGGTGTATACTCCCAGGTGGAGCAGGCATGTGGGGAATGAGAGTCCATGAGTAGTGGGCATAAGAAGGAATCCTGGGAAGAATCCTTCCAGTTATTTTGTGCAGTTTCCCTGTAACCTCAGCCTAGTCTAGGATTCCCTTGCCTTGGGTGGAGCTTAGTCCGAACTCGGGGGTGACCCATTGCTGAGCATGATGAGAAATGTGGTCTAAGGCTGGGAGGTTCATGGAAGGTCTACATGTGGTTGGTGGAGTTACACCAGTTTAAAAGATAAGTGTTAATTCTGTAGTTAATTTATATGTGATGCATGTCCGTGTCTTGAAATGTTATCATGTAATCTGTTGTAAGTTTGAATTGTTGTTAATGTTGTTTAAGTCTGTAAAATAATAATAAATCCATGTTAAATGTCTTATTTTGATTTAATATGAATCTGATATATATAATTATAAGTGTGTTCTGCGTAGTAGCGTTTGCCCGACTAGTGGATTGACGGCCGGGGACATTACATTATGGTATCAGAGCCAAGGTTTCAACACTGAGCCTAAATGGGCTGGATAAGTGGTCATTGGACCCAAATTTCAGGTGGGAATAATGTTTGGAAGAACCAATTTTTAGACCTTAGAATGTTCCTAAGTGCTAAGGAGTTACGTGGTTGTGTTACAAATCATAGGGGGAGTAGAGGTATTATAAAACCGCAGTCGGTGTGGTATTTGACCACGGAGAGAGAGAGAGAAAGAGAGCTCAACGCATGAAGTGTTGGAGCCGTTGGATCTGATCGGGAGGAAAGGAGATCCCTCACGATCATCAGATCTGGAGAAGGTGCAAGAGAGTTATCCTAGAAGCCTTTCAAGGATTCAACAATCGAAAAAGAAAGATGTGATGATGCACGAACTCCCGATACCTGAAAGTATGAATTACCGAGATGATCTACACCATATATCATAGGAGAGGAGCTTGATCGTTGGATCAAGCAGGTGAGTAGACCGTAATTTCAGAATTTTGGCAAATGGAAGAACGATATGTGTTGATGCACGAACTCCCGATGCCCGAAACTCTGAAATGAAAAGTGAACGTGGTGGGACCCTATGATGTCGCCGAAGGTGATGTGGACCTTCCTAGTCCTTCCACGTGCCACCGTCTTAGTTGGTGACAACTGTACTGGGTGGTCCTGGAGGGTAAAGTAAATCAGAATTTTGGATGTCGAAAGATTGGGAGGAAACAAGTGTGGGAAATCCCGAGGTCCAAAGTCCTGAAGTCTCAAAAACTTTGAGGATGAAAAGACCACGATGGGTTCCAACCGTGGGATTTCATGTACATGTGGACCGTTGATCCACCCAATTTTTCAAGTTCAGTAATCAGAACTTGAGGGATAGTGGTGTTACGTTTTGAAACCTCTCGAAACACGAAGTCGTGAAGCACCCTAGTAGTTTAGCGTTTGGTCACGACCCATGATCGCATGGGTTGGGGACCAGGAAAGTGGGGGCTATCACTTGAAAGTTATAGAGCCGAGCAGTGCTTGGAAAATTCGTGAAGTCGAAACATTTTCTGAAATCGGAATGATTTTGAATGTCTGGAATTTGTTAAGGAGAGATGGCCTGACAAATTCTGGTTGTCTGCATGTTGTGATTGTAGAAGTTTGACGAGTGTCAGAACCGGTTAGAATTTCCATAGAGTGCAAAGAAATGGAAGAGGTGCGGATTGCCTCTAGTTCATAGAACGAAAGAGAAGGAATGGGCGTCCACTTGGGAGTCGAAGGATCGAACTCCAATGGGCACAGAAAAGAGATGGATAAGGAAGGGCATATGGTGAAAATCATTGAAAGATTATAGAAGGATGCCTAGACTCAGCGAGCTGATAGCTGAAAGCTCATGAGATCCAGGGATCAACAGGGTGAATTCAACTTAAAGATGTTGAAGAGTCTAGAAAGAATAGAAAGGAAATTGGAAAAGGAGAGTGACACAAGCAAAACAGGGAGTCGCAGGACCCCTAAGAGAAAAAGAAGATTGAGGAGTGTTAGTAGACATCGTGGTCGCTCCCCAAAGCATTATGGTAAGGAAGCACACAATAGTTCAAGCCCATCACCTACCAGAAAGCATAGGAGGTCTGGGGTGGATGCACTAAAAGGATAAATGAATACGATTAAGCCTCCCACATTCTATGGAGAACACCAGAAGGAGGAAGATGCTGAAACATGGTTGCTTGGCATGAGGAAATATTTCCAACTACAAAATTATTCCTCTCAAGTAGAAGGAAGAATTGCGATGTATCAACTAAAAGAAAAAGCATCCATGTGGTGGAATCAGCTTGTGCAAGAGCAACACCTTAGGGAGAAGAATATCACTTGGAAGGAATTCAAGAGGTATTTCGAGAGGAAATATTTGACTAAAAGATATTATGACAGGAAGATGAAAGAGTTCTTGAACTCAATMTAGGCARCATGACCATTGATGAGTATGAACRTAGGTTCTTGGAATTGATGAAGTATGTTCCKTTCATCAAAGAGGAGACTATCAAGATTCAAAGGTATTTGAGTGGACTTCCATCTTCCATTGGGGACAAGATCCAGTACAATGACCCCAAGACCATGGAAGAAATGATAAGAAGAGCGAAATGATTATACGGACAACAAAGAGAAAATCCCACCTTTCGGAAGGCTTGGGATGACCAGAAGAAGTTTAAGAAAGAGCAGAGGCAGAAGAGAAACAAGCCTCCCTTTTTTAGAAATAGTCCTCAAGGACAGCCAATGTTTATAGAGACAAGAATGGTTGAAGTAGGGGAACAAAGGCCAAGACAGACACCTATTCAGTGTTGGGGCTGTTAGGGAAACCATAAGTACAAATATTGTCGCCACAAAAATGGCAAAGTGAGAGTTTTCCATAATGTTTAGCAAGATGAAAGAGTGGAGGACATGGGCAGTAGAATACCAAGGATCTATGTAGCCCTGGACAAAAAGAAAGCTGAATTTCAATAGCACATGATTGAAGTGGAAGGTATGATTAACAACTGACCATTTACTATTTTAATTGATTCAGGGGCTAGCCATATTTATATAGATCCTAGAGTGGTAGAAAGTTTTCATTTATCGAGAAGCAAGCATGAAAAGTCTTGGTCAGTGCAGTTGGCTATAGGAACCAAGAGGAAAGTCACTGAGTTGGTTAAGTCGTGTCCTGTGGACATGAATGGACTGAGCACGAAGGCTGAATTGAACATTCTGACTTTAGTCTCTTATGACTGTTTAATTGGGATGGACTGGTTGGACCAACACCATGCCATCCTGGACTGCCGTAACAAGGCATTCACTTGCCTGGATGAGGAAGAGAGTTGGAGAAAAGTCCAAGGAATTCTTAGAGCGGTTGCTGTTAGAGAAATCTTAGCAATGCAACTGAAGAAGTGCTACAGGAAAGGCTATCAATTATTTGCAGCCCATGTGGAGGAAGCATCTAAGGATGAGGTCTCAAATATTGGAGATCATGTGGTACTAAAGGAGTTTAAGGATGTATTCCAGGAGGTACCAGGATTAACTCCGAAAAGAGATATTGACTTCTCTGTAAATTTGATGCCTGGAGTTGCTCCAGTGTCGAAAGATCCTTACAGAATGAGTACGCCAGAGCTAAAAGAGTTACAATTGTAGCTTGAAGAGATTTTGAAGAAGGGGTACATATGCCTAAGAATGTCACCTTGGGGTGCCCTAGTCATGTTGGTGAAGAAAAAGGAAGGGACGCTAAGATTGTGTATAGATTTTCGACAAATGAACAAAGTAACTATGAAGAACAAGTATCCTCTGTCGAGGATTGATGACCTCTTCGATTAGTTGAAGGATGCGAAGATATTTTCGAAGATAGATCTCAGATCCGGATATCACTAGGTAAGAATAAAGGATGAAGACATCAACAAGATCGCCTTTAGAACAAGGTATGGTCATTACGAGTTCATAGTGGTGTCGTTTGGGCTGTCGAATGCACTTACCATTTTTATGTGCTTGATGAATGGTGTATTCAGGGACTATCTAGACAAGTTTGTCATAGTCTTCCTGGATGACATTTTGGTGTATTCCAAGTCAGAGGAAGAGCATGAACAACACTTGAGGATGGTGCTGCAAGTGCTAAGAGAGCACCAGTTGTATGCCAAGTTGAGAAAATGCTCATTTTATCAGGAACAGATCCATTACTTGGGGCATATTATCTTGAAGGATGGGATAGCTATAGATCCTGAGAAGATTGAGGCCATCAGAGAATGGTCAGCACCAAAGAATGTGATGGAAGTCAGATCCTTTATGGGTCTAGCTGGTTATTATAGAAGGTTCATCGTAGGGTTCTTGAGGATAACCCACCCTATCAGTTCCTTGTAAAGGAAGGAGAAAATGTTTCAGTGGAAAAAATATTGCAAGAAAAGATTTCAACGATTGAAGCAATTGTTAACCAGTGCTCCAATATTGAGGATTGCAGACCCAAACGAAGATTTCATGGTGTGCACTGATTCATGTAAAGAAGGACTGGGAGGATTCCTTAGTCAAAATGGATTTGTAATTTGTTATGAATCCAGGAAGTTGAAAGAGCATGAAAAGAACTACGCAACTCATGATTTGGAGTTGGCAGCCATCATTCACGCTTTAAGGAAGTGGAGAAATTACCTCATGGGAAGGAGGTTTGAATTGAGAACAGACCATAACAGTCTGAAGTATTTGTTTGATCAACCAACCTTGAATGCTAGGCAGAGTAGGTGGCTAGAGTTTCTCTGTGAATACGATTTTGATATCAAGCATATCAAAGGGAAACATAATAAAGTGGATGATGCACTCAACATAAGAGTAAATGAATTACATGCTACAACCATTAGCATGTACTAAACTGATATAAAGGGAAAAATTTCTGAGGTTGCAAATGCATATTTGCAGTACAGGGAGTTGGTATCAGAGCTACAACAAGGTAAGATGCCACAGAAAGTGGAGATTTATAAACTAGGGGTTGATGGAATAATTCTATACAAGAATAGAATTTATGTACCTAATGTCTAGGACTTGAAACAAATGATTTTGCATGAAATGCATGATGTCCCTTATGAAGCACACCTTGGATATTAGAAAACTGTGGCAGTAGTCAAGAGCCATTACTTTTAGCCAGGTATGAAGAAAGAGATCACTGAATACATAGCCAGATGTATGGAATGCCAGAAGGTTAAAGCTGAGCACATACACCCAGCAAGGTTACTGCAACCTTTACCCATTCCTGAGTGGAAGTGGGAAGTGGTAACAATGGAATTCATCACAGGATTGACCAAGACCAACAAGCAACACGATTCAATTATGGTGGTGGTGGAAAAGCTTACAAAAATTGCCCATTTACTTTCGTTAAAGACCACTCACAAGGCAAAAGATGTTGCTGACATCTTTATGAAGGAAGTGGCACAATTGCACAGAATTCCAAAGATGATTGTGTCCGACCGAGACCCAAAATTTACCTCAAATTTCTGGAAAGGGTTATTCAAGTGATTCAGAATGAATCCGAATTTCAGTACAGCTTATCATCCCGAGTCTGATGGACAGACAGAGAGGGTGAACAAAGTAATTGATCCAGATTTTATGAGAAAAACAAAATGAATACATATTATTAACAGGTTCTTAACACAAAATAACAGAGATACAGTAAAACTGGTTTTCTATTCAATAACGAAATAGCTGAAACTGTAAAATGCAACGGAAACAAGCTTGCTGGAATGGTGGCGGCTTATCTCTGAGAAGAGATGTGACGGCAGTGTGCATTCGCCAGAAGAAAGTTACAATGAGGCTCTGAAGTCCTTTTGACAATAAGAAATAATTCCAAAAACCCTAGACATCCAAAAACCTAATCCTAGAAGATGAAACGCCAAAAGTCATGTGGGCCCCGTTTGGGAAAGCTAGTACATCAACTTCCCGGGGACGTAACTTTTGCATACGATCTCCGTTTTAGGCGTGTGATAGCCCGTTGGAAAGGTATCATGGAGGAGGTTCATTTTGGGGGATAAATATGCCTTTGGCTATCATTTAGGAGCTCTATACTGAAAAACCTTCATTTAGGCCCTCAAAATGGCCCTGGAAGTAAAAACTGCTAAAAATAGTAAATTGCCAAAAATGTCAAAAAACTGTTTTGAGCCAATTGGAAAAGGTGGGTGGCCACCGATATCCATCTGAATCAGTAATAGAAGATACACTAAGGATGTATGTGATGGAAAAACCATCAAAATGGGAAGACTACCTGCACTTGGTAGAATTTGCCTACAACAATGGGTATCAAGCATCATTGAAGATGAGCCCATTTAAAGCACTTTATGGAAAAAAGTGCAATAATCCTGTAAGATGGGATAATCCAGCTGACAGGGCAGTAATTGGGCTAGAGTTTCTCAAGGAAATGGAAGAGAAAATGCTAAAAATTAAGGAGAAGCTGCCCAAGATAGGAAAAAAAGTTATGCTGATAGAAACAGAACCCACATGGATTTTAAAGTGGGTGACCATTTTTTCCTGAAAGTAAAATATAACAGAATTTCCCTGAAGCTGGGAAACTGCACCAAGTTGGCAGCCAGATTTTGTGGGCCACTTGAAATCCTAGAAAGGATTGGGGCAGTTTCATATATGCTTGCATTACCTGCATCCATGACTATACATAATGTGTTTCATGTTTCATTTCTTAAGAAATATATACCTGATGTTAATCATGTTATCGATTGGAATGTGATTCAGGTGGAGCAAGAAGGTGTCTTGCAAGTGAATCCTATGCGCATATTGGACAAGAAAATCAAACAGCTCCGGAATCGAGCTATAGGGCTTGTAAAGGTTCAGTGGACCTGGTATGTTCCTGAAGACACGACATGGGAGCATGAGGATGCTATGTAGGTAGAATACCCACATCTTTCTGAAGATTTTGGAAATCTTGTTGATACTATGTGAAATTTGCACTGATGACAACGCAGAAATAAGGGGAGGGGATTGTAATATCCCCAAGGATGAGCCCTATTGTAATCATGTTTATGAATTGTAAATCATGTTTAATAGGCTGGTGAGCCAAGTTAATATACGCTGGTAAGGATTATGAGTTTATTAGGCTGGAGAGCCTAAGTGTTAAGGCTAGGAACCTGCTTTTGTATATGTAGTTATGCAGAACATTAATAAAAATATGAACACCGCTGTGTGCAGACCGACCATGATAAATGAGTGATGGGGGACTAAGCTTCCACAGAGTGGGTAAGGGATTGGGGGTTGGAAGGTTGGAAAGAGAAGCTAATTGTTGAGCCTAGGGGCTTAAGTCCTTGGGAATAATATTTTAATATTATTCCAAAAGCCATGTGAAATATATGTTTGTCCTAAGTTCTTGGAGAGGAACGCATGCTGATGGAGCGCATGCAGCTTCATGAGTGACATGTGTCGACCCAAGAAAATGTAGTTAAAAACTGCAGAAGTCAGTTGTGGAGGGAGTTCGCTCCTCATTCTGTCATCCTTTGCGTCTGATTTCGGATACCCTCACATAGCTCTGAAAACCAGAAAACCTATACGTGTTCCTGAAAACCAAAACATTATCCGTATGATCCCGTTTTTGGTCTATGTCTATCCTTGGCATAACTATACACTATTGAGAGAACTCGTTGGGAGGGGAAATTCGACCTATGAGTTCATGAACCCAGTCTATCCACCATCACAAAGTTGAATCCGTACCCGAACTATCTATGGGTTGTTGCTTTTTGTTTTCCTAAGTGGGATTGTGTTGTGGTTATCCTCACCTTACGAGAATTGAGTTAAAAGGCACTGAAGAATTGGGTTTTCAGGCCAGTGGTTGAAGAGGCAGGTTTTTAGGCTTGTGAGTGGCTCTTTCTAGGTGAGAGAGTCTGTTGGGAAGTGGTTCCTCCTAGAGAGAGTCCAACACCAGTTACGGAGCTCTGTGTGTTCCTGATCTGGCCTATTGTCAAGACCCAGAGAGGGAAGTGAAGCATCGATGGAATGTTCTTGTGAAGGTGTATACTCCTGGGTGGAGCAGGCATGTGGGGAATGAAATTCCGTGAGTAGTGGGTGTAAGAAGGCATTTTGGGAAGAATCCTTTCAGTTATTCTGTGCAGTTTTCCTTTAACCTCAGCCTAGTCTAGGATTCCCTTGCCTTGGGTGGAGCTTAGTCCCAGCTCGGGGGTAACCCACTGTTGAGCTTGATGAGCAGCATGGTCTAAGGTTGGGAGGTTCGTGGAAGGTCTGCACGTGTTTGGTAGAGTTACACCAGTTTAAAGGATAAGTGTTAATTTTGTATTTAATTCATATGTGATGCATGTATGTGTCTTGAAATGTTATCATGTAATCCGTTGTAAGTTTGAATTGATGTTAATGTTGTTTAAGTCTGTAAAATAGTAGTAAATCCATGTTAAATGTCTTATTTTGATTTAATATGCATATGATATATATAAGTATAAGTGTGTTCCGCGTAGTAGCATTTTCCCAACTAGTGGGTTGATGGCCAGGGACGTTACACAAATAGAAAGACAACTCTAGACTGTAAGAAACCACTCATTTCATTTCTTGTTTGTTCAAACAAATTCATCACAGAAGGACCAGAAAGACACTCGACCAAGAGGATGGGTTTATAAATGAGACAACACATGTCTTTAAAATTCCACAATCATTAAACTGATAACCCAATACTTGACAAATCCCAGAAGGTGTCCGAAGAGGTATAGACAAGTTAGAGTCCAATTCAGGCTCTTTAAAAATTAAATGCAGAGAGGAAATGAAACTTGCCTGCCCCTTTTAAAACATAGAGAGATAGTGGTCTTCCAAATCCTCATATCCATTTTCCATCAATTAATCAACCACAGACCACACTGTAATCTTGAACAAAGAGCCACGTTCTTCTAAAAATATATTCTTTCATCTTATACTTTCAAGCCTTTGACATAATCATAAGTGAACACTTGAGGAGAGAAAAGGTAATTTGATTCAAACAACCCATTTGCGCACAGGTGCCTCTAACACTTTGCAGAGTGGAACGAGGGTTAACTTAAACAGTGGAGGGTATTCAAACACAGTGAGATATTGCCTCTTTCCAATCACTTGGGAGGTTGATAAATTTTGACAACAACCACAGTGGGGCTTCAGAACACACAATTATCATAATAGGAGAGATGAGAGGAGCGGGTGAGGAACCTCTTTGTGGAAAAAAAAATGCCAAGACGCTACTCGTATCAATTTGATACATACATAGACCTGTATTAACATTTGAGGCCAACCAAGACTGGATCTTTGGAACGCTTTCAACGAAAATACAGTAAGAAATGGGCCATCAACCACAACTCAGGGTTTAAATAAAAGAACACACCAACTGTCGACAGTTTCTCTACAATTGGATAAGGATTACCAGAACAACCAAGAGGGAAATGAGTTGACAAACATTGATATACAAAATGGTGAATAAAAACCCTCAACCATCAAACTCAGAGCTCCATTACACCATTGTCACCATTATTCCATAGAGAACAATCAATAAAAACGAAGCTGACCGAGAAAATAACCAATGCGTAACCTTTATAACCATTTCTCTGCTTATAATTACCAACATTTTATAGTCATTACAAAGAGCCATAAAACCATATATACACATGTTACACATCCAAATCACTCAACCAGATAAGTGTCGCACATACCTCTCACTTGTCGCAAGTGTCGCAACTCCTGTAAAACTTGTCGCAAATGTCGCAAGTTGGTCATAAGGGTGTCGTAAATACTGTTGAATCATGTTACCTCAATGACGACATCACAAAGGCACTTGAAACATCTCATTTACTCAGTTTGAAGGAAGGAAACTGGTCTACTGAAGTCAAACATCTCTTGACACCTTAGAAGGCTTCATAATCAAGGTTTTGGAAGGGGAATGCTCCTCTAACACTACCTGAGGAGCGCTGGCGCCTCTTCACCATGGCTGAGGAGCGTT
>JASDQU010105648.1:149773-166330 GCA_032191745.1 Picea mariana
GTTTAGAGAGCCGAGAATGGTTGAAGTAGGGGAACAAAGACCAAGACAGACACCCATTCAGTGTTGGGGCTATTAGGGAAACCATAAGTACAAATATTGTCGCCACAAAAATGGCAAACAAAGTGAGAGCTGTCCATAATGTTCAGCAAGATGAAAGAGTGGAGGACATGGGCAGTAGAATACCAAGGATCTATGTAGCCCTGGAAAAAAAGAAAGCTGAATTTCAATAGCACATGATTGAAGTGGAAGGTATGATTAACAACCGACCATTTACTGTTTTAATTGATTCAGGGGCTAGCCATATTTATATAGATCCTAGAGTGGTGGAAAGTTTTCATTTATCAAGAAGCAAGCATGAAAAGTCTTGGTCAGTGCAGTTGGCTACAGGAACCAAGAGGAAAGTCACTGAGTTGGTTAAGTCGTGTCCTGTGGACATGAATGGACTCAGCACGAAGGCTGAATTGAACATTCTGACTTTAGTCTCTTATGAATGTTTAATTGGGATGGACTGGTTGGACCAACACCATGCCATCCTGGACTACTATAACAAGGAATTCACTTGCCTGGATGAGGAAGAGAGTTGGAGAAAAGTCCAAGGAATTCATAGAGCAGTTGCTGTTAGAGAAATCTTAGCAATGCAACTGAAGAAGTGCTACAGGAAAGGCTATCAATTATGTGTAGCCCATGTGGAGGAAGCATCTAAGGATGAGGTCTCAAATATTGGAGATCATGTGGTACTAAAGGAGTTTAAGGATGTATTCCAGGAGGTACCAGGATTACCTCTGAAAAGAGATATTGACTTCTCTATAAATTTGATGCCTGGAGTTGCTCTAGTGTCGAAAGATCCTTACAGAATGAGTATGCCAGAGCTAAAAGAGTTACAATTGCAGCTTGAAGAGATTCTGAAGAAGGGGTACATATGCCTAAGAATGTCACCTTGGGGTGCCCCAGTCCTGTTGGTGAAGAAGAAGGACGGGACGCTAAGATTGTGTATAGATTTCCGACAATGAACAAAGTAACTATGAAGAACAAGTATCCTTTGTCGAGGATTGATGACCTCTTCGATCAGTTGAAGGATGCGAAGATATTTTCGAAGATAGATCTCAGATCTGGATATCACCAGGTAAGAATAAAGGATGAAGACATCAACAAGACCGCCTTTAGAACAAGGTATGGTCATTACGAGTTCAGAGTGGTGTCGTTTGGGCTGTCAAACGCACTTACCATTTTTATGTGCTTGATGAATGGTGTATTCAGGGACTATCTAGACAAGTTTGTCATAGTCTTCCTAGATGACATTATGGTGTATTCCAAGTCAGAGGAAGAGCATGAACAACACTTTAGGATGGTGCTGCAAGTGCTAAGAGAGAACCAATTGTATGCCAAGTTGAGCAAATGCTCATTTTATCAGGAACAGATCCATTACTTGGGGCATATTATCTTGAAGGATGGGATAGCTATAGATCCTGAGAAGATCGAGGCCATCAGAGAATGGTCAGCACCAAAGAATGTGATGGAAGTTAGATCCTTTATGGGTCTAGCTGGTTATTATAGAAGGTTCATCGCAGGGTTCTTGAGGATAGCTCACCCTATTAGTTCCTTGTCAAGGAAGGAGAAAATGTTTTAGTGGACAAAAGATTGCGAGAAAATATTTCAACGATTGAAGCAATTGTTAACCAGTGCTCCAATATTGAGGATTGTAGACCCAAAAGAAGATTTCATGGTGTGCACTGATGCATGTAAAGAAGGACTGGGAGGAGTCCTTTGTCAAAATGGATTTGTAACTTGTTATGAATCCAGGAAGTTGAAAGAGCATGAAAATAACTACGCAACTCATGATTTGGAGTTGGCAGCCATCATTCACGCTCTAAGGAAGTGGAGAAATTACCTCATGGGAAGGAGGTTTGAATTGAGAACAGACCATAACAGTCTGAAGTATTTGTTTGATCAACCAACCTTGAATGCTAGGCATAGTAGGTGGCTAGAGTTTCTCTGTGAATACGATTTTGATATCAAGCATATCAAAGGGAAACAGAATAAAGTGGATGATGCACTCAGCATAAGAGTACATGAATTACATGCTACAACCATTAGCATGTACCGAACTGATATAAAGGGAAAAATTTTGGAGGCTGCAAATGCATATTTGCAGTACAGGGAGTTGGTATCAGAGCTACAACAAGGTAAGATGCCACAGAAAGTGGAGATTTATAAACTAGGGGCTGATGGAATAATTCTATACAAGAATAGAATTTATGTACCTAATGTCCAGGACTTGAAACATATGATTTTTCATGAAATGCATGATGTCCCTTATGAAGCACACCCTAGATATCAGAAAATTGTGGCAGCAGTCAAGAGCCATTACTTTTAGCCAGGTATGAAGAAAGAGATCGTTGAATACATAGCCAGATGTATGGAATGCCAGAAGGTTAAAGATGAGCACATACACCCAGCAAGGTTACTGCAACCTTTACCCATTCCTGAGTGGAAGTGGGAAGTGGTAACAATGGACCTCATCACAAGATTGACCAAGACCAACAAGCAACACGATTCAATTATGGTGGTGGTGGAAAAGCTTACAAAAATTGCCCATTTCCTTCCGTTAAAGACCACTCACAAGGCAACAGATGTTGCTAACATCTTTATGAAGGAAGTGGCACGATTGCACAGAATTCCAAAGATGATTGTGTCCGACCGAGACCCAAAATTTACCTCAAATTTCTGGAAAGGGTTATTCAAGTGATTCAGAATGAATCTGAATTTCAGAACATCTTATCATCCCAAGTCTGATGGACAGACAGAGAGGGTGAACAAAGTAATTGATCTAGATTTTATGAGAAAAAAAAAATGAATACAGATTATTAACAAGTTCTTAACACAAAATAACAAAGATACAGTAAAACTGGTTTTCTATTCAATAATGAAATAAGCTGAAACTGTAAAATGCAACGGAAACAAGCTTGCTGGAATGGTGGCGGCTTATCTCTGAGAAGAGATGTGACGACAACGTGCATTCACCAAAAGAAAGTTACAATGAGGCTCTGAAGGCCTTTTGAAAATAAGCAAGAATGCCAAAAACCCTAGACATCCAAAAACCTAATCCTAGGAGATGAAACGCCAAAAGTCATGTGGGCCCTGTTTGGGTAAGCTAGTACATCAACTTCCCGGGGTTGTAACTTTTGCATATGATCTCCGTTTTAGGCGTGTGATAGCCCATTGGAAAGGTATCATGGAGGAGGTTCATTTTGGGGGATAAATATGCCTTTGTATATCATTTAGGAGCTCGATACCGAAAAAATTCATTTAGTCCCTCAAAATGGCCCTGGAAGTAAAAACTGCTAAAAATAGTAAATTGCCAAAAATGTCAAAAAACTGTTTTGAGCCAATTGGAAAAGGTGGGTGGCCACTGATATTCATCTGGATCAGTAATAGAAGATACACTAAGGATGTATGTGATGGAAAAACAATCAAAATGGGAAGACTACCTGCACTTGGTAGAATTTGCCTACAATAATGGGTATCAAGCATCATTGAAGATGAGCCCATTTGAAGCACTTTATGGAAAAAAGTGCAATACTCCAGTAAGATGGGATAATCCAGCTGACAGGGCAGTAATTGAGCCAGATTTTCTCAAGGAAATGGAAGAGAAAATGCTAAAATTTAAGGAGAAGCTGCCCAAGATAGGCAAAAAAGTTATGCTGATAGAAATAGAACCCACATGGATTTTAAAGTGGGTGACCATGTTTTCCTGAAAGTAAAATATAACAGAATTTCCCTGAAGCTAGGAAACTGCACCAAGTTGGAAGCCAGATTTTGTGGGCCACTTGAAATCCTAGAAAGGATTGGGGCAGTTGCATATATGCTTGCATTACCTGCATCCATGACTATACATAATGTGTTTCATGTTTCATTTCTTAAGAAATATATACCTGATGTTAATCATGTTATCGATTGGAATGTGATTCAGGTGGAGCAAGAAGGTGTCCTGCAAGTGAATCCTGTGCGCATATTGGACAAGAAAATCAAACAGCTCCGGAATCGAGCTATAGGGCTTGTAAAGGTTCAGTGGACCTGGTATGTTCCTGAAGACGTGACATGGGAGCATGAGGATGCTATGTAGGCAGAATACCCACATCTTTCTGAAGATTTTGGAAATCTTGTTGATACTATGTGAAATTTGCACTGACGACAACGCAAAAATAAGGGGAGGGGATTGTAATATCCCCAAGGACGAGCCCTATTGTAATCATGTTTATGAATTGTAAATCATGTTTTATAGGCTGGTGAGCCAAGTTAATATACGCTGGTAAGGATTATGAGTTTATTAGGCTGGAGAGCCAAAGTGTTAAGGCTAGGAACCTGCTTTTGTATATGTAATTATGCAGAACATTAATAAAAATATGAACACCGCTGTGTGCAGACCGACCATGATAAATGAGTGATGGGGGACTAAGCTTCCACAGAGTGGGTAAGGGATTGGGGGTTGGAAGGTTGGAAAGAGAAGCTAATTGTTGAGCCTAGAGGCTTAAGTCCTTGGGAATAATATTTTAATATTATTCCAAAAGCCATGTGAAATATATGTTTGTCCTAAGTTCTTGGAGAGGAACGCATGCTGATGGAGCGCATGTAGCTTCATGAGTGACATGTGTCGACCCAGGAAAATGTAGTTAAAAAATGTAGAAGTCAGATGTGGAGGGAGTTCACTCCTCATTCTGTCATCCTTTGCGTCTGATTTCGAATACCCTCACGTAGCTCTGAAAACCAGAAAACCTAGACGTCTTCCTAAAAACCAAAACATTATCCGTATGATCCCATTTTTGGTCTGCATCTATCCTTGGCATAAATATACACTATTGAGAGAACTCGTTGGGAGGGGAAATTCAACCTATGAGTTCATGAACCCAGTCTATCCACCATCATAGAGTTGAATCCATACCCGAACTATCTGTGGGTTGTTGCTTTCTATTTTCCTAAGTGGGATTGTGTTGTGGTTATCCTCACCTTATGGGAATTGAGTTAAAAGGGGATAAAGAATTGGGTTTTCAGGCCAGTGGTTGAAGAGGTAGGTTTTTAGGCTTGTGAGTGGCTCTTTCTAGGTGAGAGAGTCTGTTGGGAAGTGGTTCCTCCTAGAGAGAGTCCAACACCAACTACGGATCTCTATGTGTTCCTGATCCGACCTATTTTCAAGACCCAAAGAGGGAGGTGAAGCATCGATGGAATTTTCTTTTGAAGGTGTATACTCCTGGGTGGAGAAGGCATGTGGGGAATGAAAGTCCATGAGTAGTGGGTGTAAGAAGGCATTTTGGGAAGAATCCTTTCGGTTATTCTGTGCATTTTCCCTTTAACCTCAGCCTAGTCTAGGATTCCCTTGCCTTGGGTGGAGCTTAGTCCCAACTCAGGGGTAACCCACTGTTGAGCTTGATGAGCAACATGGTCTAAGGTTGGGAGGTTCATGGAAGGTCTGCACATGTTTGGTAGAGTTACACCAGTTTAAAGGATAAGTGTTAATTTTGTATTTAATTTATATGTGATGCATTTATGTGTCTTGAAATGTTATCATGTAATCCGTTGTAAGTTTGAATTGATGTTAATGTTGTTTAAGCCTGTAAAATAGCAGTAAATCCATGTTAAATGTCTTATTTTGATTTAATATGCATATGATATATATAAGTATAAGTGTGTTCCACGTAGTAGCGTTTGCCCGACCAGTGGGTTGACGGCCGGGGACGTTACACAAATAGAAAGACAACTCTAGACTGTAAGAAACCACTCATTTCGTTTCTTGTTTGTTCAAACAAATTCATCACAGAAGGACCAGATAGACACTCAACCAAGAGGATGGGTTTATAAATGAGACAACACATGTCTTTAAAATTCCACAATCATTAAACTGATAACCCAATAGTTGACAAATCCCAGAAGGTGCCCGAAGAGGTATAGACAAGTTAGAGTCCAAGTCGGGCTCTTTAAAAATTAAATGCAGAGCGGAAACGAAACTTGCCTACCCCTTTTAAAACATAGAGAGATAGTGGTCTTCCAAATCCTCATATCCATTTTCCATCAATTAATCAACCACAGACCACACTGTAATCTTGAACAAAGAGCCGCGTTCTTCTAAAAATATTGTCTTTCATCTTATACTTTCAAGCCTTTGACATAATCATAAGTGAACACTCGAGGAGAGAAAAGGTAATTTGATTCAAACAACCCAGTTGTGCACAGGTGCCTCTAACACTTTGCAGAGTGGAACAAGGGTTAACTTAAACAGTGGAGGGTATTCAAACACAGTGAGATATTGTCTCTTTCCAATCACTCGGGAGGTTGATAACTTTTGACAACAACCACAGTGGGGCTTCAGAACACACAATCATCATAATAGGAGAGATGAGAGGAGCGGGTGAGGAACCTCTTTGTGGAAAAAAAAATGCCAAGACGCTACTCGTATCAATTTGATACATACACAGACCTGTATTAACATTTGAGGCCAACCAAGATTGGATCTTTGGAATGATTTCAACGAAAAGACAGTAAGAAATGGGCCATCAACCACAACTCAGGGTTTAAATAAAAGAACACACCAACTGTCGACAGTTTCTCTACAACTGGATAAGGATTACCACAACAACCAAGAGGGAAATGAGTTGACAGACATTGATATACAAAATGGTGAATAAAAACCCTCAACCATCAAACTCAGAGCTCCATTACACCATTGTCACCATTATTCCATAGAGAACAATCAATAAAAACCAAGTTGACCGAGAAAATAACCAATGTGTAACCTTTATAACCATTTCTCTGCTTACAATTACCAACATTTTATAGTCATTACAAAGAGCCATAAAACCATATATACACATAGTCGGAAAACTCAAGAAAACACATAATCCATGCATTATTGAGCCACCACTTGGTTTATAAAACAGAGAGTCTGTCATGGATGGAAAGTTCAGAGCCATATCTATGAGAAAATCATTTCAATGGTGAACCGGTCGAGTTTTCCTTTGCCAATCCTAAAAATGTGGAGTTTCACAACCAACAGAGAAACAATGCAACAATGCTAGGGTGATGGGCGATAGGGAAGGTTTGGAGTGACGTGTAGTAAATGCACGTCACTTCCTCACCTGGCTCCATTCAATTCCAAGTACGAGACAACCCAGTAAACATAACATCCACCATTAAATAAAACCATATAACCAATGCATAATCAATGCCAATCCATCGTAAGATCTGAGACCATATCTATTGCATAGTGCACCACCCGAGATATCTCATATATACGTTAACCTTTGCCACACAATAATCACATATCAACCTTGTTATATGTGCCTCCATTAAAATTTAATAAAATTTGCATAGTCCCAAACACATAATATAATAGCTAGGAATAACACTTGTACCCATTAATTCTTTCATTCGAAGTTTTCATGTAGTCTTTTATCATGGCTTAAGGATTAATACATAGTTCCTTCCCTTTTTCTATAATTCTAGAACCTTTTCATAGTATTTTTTTTTCTTTGTTTTGATCAAGATCCCATTTAATTATCCCTTGCATATATGTGGATAAGTAATCAATATATGAATTAGTAACAAGGTTATAACATAGCACATGTAAACAACATGATCCTCATACCCATGGAAATTGTTCTGTGTCAGAAGTGATTACCAACAACATTCAACAATAATGCATTATCCACTCATTATCACGCCAAATGAAATCAAGACTATATCATCGAAAATGTAGAATTGTGTAGGCAACATCATAACAACAACAAAATATGTGTAATATGTCTATACTTGTGCCTCTAGTCTACAAGGGGGTCCCACCTACTACTATTATATTATTATCATAATTAATAATAGTGCTTTTAGCAATACTTTGTGGGTGGAATTCATCATTGCGATTTTAATCATCAACACTGGTCATGCTTTCCTTCAAATTTCGAAATATCTGAGGCAACTTAGTCAGCATGGGGGGCCAACGCGGATCATGAAAAATTGGGTCGTTCAGTAATCTCGACAAGTTTGGCAGATGTAGCATTGCAAAAAATGGTAGTTTTGGTTGTGAACCATTTACAGGAAAAGAGGTTCGTGGAGTTTGACTGGCACCATGTTTCCAGGAAAAGTTGGACTACTTGCCAGGGTTTTGGTAGAAACCATGGCCTTGACCAGCATAGGTAAACTACGTCTATTGGGGTATCATCGATTGACTCCCTTAATTGGATGACATAGCTTGTGCCAGGATTTCTCCTTGCATTTTGTTCCAAGGATTTTGGAAGGGGATGCCCCCAGCCGATCCAATGGGCATAGGTACAGAGCCTTTTCTGAGGTTCCATTGAGCATGGAAGGGGTTCCTCTGACCGACATCCCTTGTGAGGGAACTGATCCCTGCCAAGGATTCCAAAGACCCTGATTGGAGAAAACTTCAGTCGTCACTCCCTGTGAAGGAATAGTACCTTGCACCAAGTTTTGTTGCCCAAAACTGGGGTTTCCCCCAGCTGAGACATTAGCTGAAGAAAAAATGTTGTTCCCAAATGCGTTGAACAAAGAGAATGACATAGATCCCACCGACATTGTATAAGATGAACGTCCTAAACCTCCTCCACCAAACAAGCTATAATTAGCATTTGGCCTGATTGGCTACTGAAAAGCACCACCGAGCGAAGGGGATGTAGGAGGTATATGACCTCCACAGTAAGGGATAACATTAAAGGGGACTAAAACACCCCCGGTTGACCCTTGCACAGGAGCATTTGAGCTCCCTGCCCACACACCCATGGTATGTAAGGTAGTGTAGGTAAGAACAGAGTTTGAATAAAAAATGGGAATCCCATATGAGAAGGGAGGGCCTGTCACACTTTGATTAAACAGAGTGGTGGTCGACGCCGATAATGGTATCAGAACACTGCCCGGAGTTGATGGATTTGAGACCACTGCGGTCCTAACTTGTGAAGGTGGGAGAAGAGGTAGGATTCCCTCTTGTAGTAGTATCCATAACGGGAGTATGAGGACTCCCAAATGAACTAGCATCATTCACTTCCATTTATGCTTGCAAGACTAGTTGGCGCTCAGAAGGTCTCACCTCGGGGGGGACAACCTAGATCAAGATTGGTACTGACAAGTTAGTAATTGGAGGTTTATCTGGCCTAAGAGCCTTTGCCCCAAGGTTAGAAATGGTAGGTTCCTACATATTCGAATAGTATCCTCGTGAAGCAGGCTTGAGCATAGTTTCCTATGATCCGGTCACTTCAAACGACCCTTGTTGGTCAAGTCTTCGCTGTAATGGTGGCAGAGGTGGCTCCAATGTAATCGACGACAGGCCCTGAAGCCTTCACGACTGGCAGAGCTATTGATATTCCACCTTGTGAGATGATGAACTGACACAGTAAGGCTTACCTAACATTTAAACACCAAGCACACACTAAAAAGTTTCCTACAAACAAATCAAGTAGTTGACTATCTAGTAGGAAGGACAATTATGCCAATCAACATGGAAGCACCCTCCGGGTATACTCTACAAAGAAAGATCCAACATCTGCCCCAGGTACCATGGTATACCCCTGCAGTCACTCATGTAAGTCCCTAGAATATGGGAAACTAGGTTTTCAACTCACAGTCAGTCACCGGGCGGGTACAGTCGATAGTCGGACAAATCGTAATGAGCAGGATAACAAATCTAAATCCTATCAAGGGTATCGAAATAAAATGGTCCGAAATACAACAGAGGATCTTGAATGTTTTTTAGGTCCACGAAGCTCCATAGGAAAATGCGATCAGTATTATTCTCGAGACAGACTCTCAATATACATTCCCCACTATGTTTAGTCTGGCTTTGGAGGGGTTATCTCCACTGCCTTTCCTCATACGACCTCATGTTTATCCCATGTGTTAGAGGGGGGTCCCAGATAAATTTTATGACACTGGTATTAAGAACTCCCTAACTCAGATTCCAATGTTTGATTTAACAGCCTTGAAGAGTTTCCTCTCCAAACCTAATTCAAGGCCCTAAAACCCTAAACTATTTTGTGAACCCTACAAGCAGAAAAGTATAATGTATTTTAGATTAAGCGTTCTTTTTAAAGGCTTGATTTACTCACAAGTTATGGTAGTGAAACTAATGGTGTTATAAAGAGACAAAAAAGAGGAGAAAATGAAATCACTTGAAAGCAATATTACTTTGAATTTAAAAGGAAAGATTTGTAACTAACTCTTTGTAAACTCAACTTTTCTTAACAAAATTTTCAAGATCTTGTAAAGAAAACCTAAAACTTTCTTTCACTTGACTACAAGCTACTTATGTTTCAAGAAGTCAAAAAAGAACTTGAAAGACAAACTCTTTTTTCCTTTCTGCAAATAACAACTTTAACTACTTTTCAAAACTAAAATGCAAGAAAATGAAATTCTCTCTCTTTTTAATTGATTTAAAGAGAAAAACTAAAGTAAATGTTTTTATTTTTTCGAAGAAAGTAAAAAGGATAAAAATAAATATGAAAAAAGACTGGAGATACCTTTATCCCACTGCAGATCGCAGGGATTCAATCAAGAAACCAAAAAGGAAAATCTTAAGACTCAACAACTTGCTTAAAACCTTTTTAAGGGTAAACACAAGAAGACTCAGAAAAAAAGTAATCTGAAACCTATACCCATGCTATGGCCACAAACAAAGACTTTGGACTAATCCAAGAAATCCTTGAGAAGTGTGAACTTCAATCAAGAAAGAGGAAAACTCCCTCTTTTTCAAAAACTTTCATGAAACAGAGACATGGGTTGTTGCATTAGCAGCCTGGGTATGTATGGAGGTTGTTTATTGAGTAGAGCGCATATGTACATGGTTTTTTTTACTGATCAGAGCATGTATGTACATGGGCTGACCCAATACAGGGCGCGTACACCTCTGTATCTCTTCAAAAAATGAAAAGACCAGGCAATATTACAGGGAAGGGACAATTGGTATTCATCCTGGAGGTGACCAAAATCCCTTAACAGACTCAGAAAACTTGAAAGAAACTTGAAAGGAAAACAAACAAATAAAAAAACCCAAAATCCCCTAAAAACCCCTAGAGGCAATCCCCAGTATGGTCTCCAGTTCTGCTAGTGGGAAAAATCCCACTTTAACTACACTAGGGTTTAAGATGTAGACCAAGTGAATGATCATCTAAAATTTAATCAATTATCTATTCTACCCCAAACATTCCAAAACTAATGTAAATAAAGAAAATAAGAGAAGAGATCGGGTAACTCTACCTTTGATCCCACATCTGGTGATGATCTACTCAAGCTTGGTAGTTCCAATGACTGCACATCTCCTCCCAAGGCTGACCTGCATCCAAAGATAGGAAAACAAGGACTACAAGCATGATATTCTATTCATGAGTCAAGGTTAAATATTAAATGCTAAGTATAAATCAATGAAAATACTCAAAACATCATCAATTGGGACAAGAAAATGTGATTCTTTTATTCATCACACAAAGATTACAACTTACAATATGTGTCGACCACCATTCCACAAACCTGTTCTGGGCTCCTCTTTACCATGCTCCAAGTGCACCTTGAATGGAATTCTTCTCTCAACCTTCTGATCACCTCAATGGAAGGGAATGGGTTGAATGGAGGAAGAAGGGGCTGATGAGGGAATTTTGAGGCAATATCTCGCAAAAGGCAGCAAAATCTTGGGCAAGGAGGGGAAGTGAAATTGGCCAGAGTTTCACTGTTCTTATGCTTGGATGTGAAATGAGACCCCAACACCTCCTTTTATATGACAAAAGGATGGTTATTTGTTTGGGTGACGGGCTATAGCAGCTGGATTAGTTGGGAAACCTCCAATAGCCTGTGAATTTTAACAAATTCCTTGCAACTTTTTAATTTTTACAACTTTTGCGAGCATACGTGGGCTGTAATGGTGCAACAAGCGTATGTATTATAGTTGTAGTGGTGAAACAAGCATATGTATGCCAACTTTAATGGTGCAGGGAGCGTGCATCTTCTAAAAATGTTTTTTTAAGAAGAGCTTCTCAGCAGTGCCTTGGAAAAATATGCAAGTAAGAGGGCTAAGGCCATGTAGGCATGAGTAGGGCATTTTAACGATATAACAATAAGTTTTGGATTTTATGTTTGATGACTTGGACAAATTTAGTCATATTTTCATTCTAGGGAAGTTCTATCTTGAGTTGTTTTTGCAAGCATTTGACATCTTTTGCTTCATTTTCATAGAAATTTCTTATGTAGTTCATACTACCAAGAAATATTTGCAACAATTTCTTATCAAGTATTTTATCAAGAAATTCATAGATTACTTTCGATACATGCTCCTGCATCTCTATCTTTCCTTGGGAGAGAATCAAACCAAGATATCCAATTTTGGTTTTTCCAAATTCCATATTTTTCTTACTCAGGGAAATTACATGCTTGTAAATCTTGTCATACACCTTCTGCAAATGTATTTTATGCATGTTCACATCTATAGAAAAGACAAGGAGATCGTCAATATATACAATAAAAAAATATAAATCTCTAAAGATGTCTTCCATCCTTTTCTGGAAGTCGGATGGAGAATTATTTAATCCAAATGGTATGACACACCATTGTTATTTCCCCTACAAAACCACAAATGTTGTTTTGAATCTGTCTTTTGGGGTGATTCCAACTTGCCAGAAACTGTTTTTCAAATCAAATTTACTGAAAACATTACTGCTACCATATTTTGCAAAAAGTGCATCTTTTGAAGGTAATAGATATCTAATTGGAAAAAATGATGTGTTCAGTGCCCTGTAATTTATAACCATTTTGGTTTTACCATGTTTCTGTTCATAATATTTATTAACATAAAAGCCAGGACATGTCGATGGATTGCGGCTTGGATCAATTAGTTTTCTTCTTACAAGTTCTTGGATCTCTTTTTTCCCGTATTCAAGCTCTGAAGGGGACATGTGATGAGAAAAATCCTGTTGAAGCTTATCTTGACATCCTTCACAGTAAGGGATATCCACAAAATATTTCTCTCTCATCCAAAAATCATCTGGATAATCTAAGGTGCAATCATTTTATATCTTTTCTTTTATGCCATGGATGATGTCTAATCCATGGAGGTTTTCATGTAAGACAATCTTTTTAAATCTATCCAATATTTCTATGGATAATTGTAGCTCATCAACATTGGCTATTTTGTCTTGGACCTTATTTTCATAACTTTCTTTGCTGGGGATTGTTATTCTTTTTCCTTGCACTGTAAAAGTTACCTGATTAGTCCCAATAGTCATAGTCAAATATTTATTGACAAAATCATGTCCTAGAAATATATCAGATCCAATATCAAAGTTATACAGATTGGTAGAAGTTTTAATCTCATTCAAGAATAGTGGGAAATCTGGAGCAAACCCTTTAATTGGCATTTTAGTCTTATTGACTGTTGTAAAGTAAGTCTAGATAGGCTTCCAATAATTCTCTAGAATGGCTCCAAATCGTGCACAAGAACACATTGCTCTTGTATCAATCTATGCATCTAAAGAATACGAATTATATCCAGGTACGTTTATATCAACAGTGATGATTAGCCTAGCATTCAAACCTTTGCGGTCAGGGTATAAAGTCATGACATAATGATCTTCTTGTATTAAATTTCCATCTTCTTATTCTGTCATCTTACTTTGTTGTTGGGGACCAAACATTTGTTTCAGACCTTGATTTATTTACTTTTCTTGCAAGTAATCCATTTTCTTTTTCAATTCTTCTAATTTTGTTTTATCAAAATTAACATAATTAATAATTTCTAATATCAATTTTTTTTCTCATTTATCATTTCTTCTTTCTCTTTGATATGCATTTCTAATATTTCATCAAAACTAGGGATTTCCATTAGACAGGATTGGTCTTTTGCAGGATTTACCCATTCTTCTTCAGCTTCATCCTCATTAGAGAAATAATTCTTTACTGGGACATGGATTCTCTTAGCATATGATTTTTGTTTGTGTAGAAATTTTGGTTCTTTGTAAATAAACTTTCTTGGGGGATTTGGATTTAGGGGAATGTTCAATGTAGTAGTAGTTTGTGAATATGTAGGTTTAGGGTCAAAATATTTATCAGAAGGATAACAGTTTTCCAAATTCACCACGTTGGGCTGTGTAAGAGAGGAGATTTGTTGCTAAAGAGAGGAGATATCAGAATGAAGTTTACGGGAAAGACAGAAATATCCAGGAGTAAGAGAGGAGAGGCAGAGTTGAAGGGCAAAGATTTGGGATTGAATTTCAGCAGGAGAGGAATGAGAGATAGTAAACATTTTGATGTAAGGAATAGAAAGGAAATCAATATTAGAAGTAACATAATCAGAGTCTGAATTATAGCATCCCTGACCACCCATGGCCGACCACACTACAYGAGAGAACACTCTTGTTCTCTCAATAGAACATACTTTACATACCTAGTATCCAACTGAGCTATGCCACATACATTTTTCGAACTACATGCAATTAAAATATATATATGCACACAGAACTCTTGCGGAAGAATTATATATAAAATGTAAACATACAAATACATCTGTAAATACACAGATTCACACTGAAATAACAGTAACATATACATGTAGCATATACAGGAAATAACCATAAAAATACACACAGTTGTAACTGCACATATGATAACCCATAAAAATAAGCACGTAAATAACAATGCAACATGTAAATTTATCACACAATTGGCACTTAACTTGGTAAGGATGTCACCAACTGTGTGTAGACCTTCCACAAACCTCCCATCCTTAGACCACACTGTTCATCACTCTCAACAATGAGTCACCCCTGAGATGGGACTAAACTCCACCCGGGTAAAGGGATTCCTAACCAGGATAAAGGCTCATAGACAACAGGAAATACTCTATCTCAGGTTCCAACTGAAAATAACAACCTATAGTCCCTCATTCCCCACATGACTGTCCCACCCAGGAAGTGTGCCCCTTCTCTACTCCACAGTCCTTCAGCTGCCCCACTTCCTTTCTGGGCTTCAACAACAGGCTGGACAGGAAGTCTCATAGCACTGCAGTTGCAGTTCAACACCTTCAGGAAATCAATTCCCAACAATTCTCCCATCCAGAGATAAATTTCTCACGGGCCTAACAACTCGCCTCTTATATATCCCACAGGCCTGACAACCCGCTTCTTCAATCTAGCTCCCAAGTTAACCAGCTACATGAACAGGGAATGGCTATGGATACAGGTTCAGATACAGTCACAAAGACACCAAGGATAGCTCAATGGTGTGTGTGCATGCTCATGGATGATTGACTGGATCATTGAATGATGGAAGGAATGATGTAAAAAGATCCAAAAATGAACTAAGTCCCAACAATATGTATGCATGTCCCCAACTTGACACTTGTCTTACTGGGAGCTACTTTGGCCCACTTGTCCCCCAAATTTAGAACTTAGGATAAAATAATTATCCATACTTTATTATTTAAGAAATATTAATATAATATTCCTTTTTTGGCTTAAGCTCCCTAGCTTAGCCCTTTTTACTTAAATTTTAGCCCCCACCCTTTCCCTAACTAGTGGATTTTAGTCCCCCATACTCTTTATCGTGGTCAGTCTATGCACAATGATGTATTTTATATTAATGCTGAGAAATTTACAAAAGTAGGAGCACTGGCCTTTAACATCCAGGCTCTCCAGCCTAATCAAAACATAAGCATCCTAGCTTACAACAACGGCTCACCAACCTATAAATCAGAACATATACACAAAAGGCTCCCTGGCCTCAAAATTGCATGCACTCAAGTTGTTGCGTGCGGTATCCAGGAATGTGCACACTTCATCATTTTACTGCGCAGTACATGCGGGCACTATGCCATGAAAGGTGCATACAAAATTATATCAAAAAACTCACTAGCTTAAGTACATTTCCATTTACATTTACAATTGGGTTCGGCCTGGGAATATTACATGAATAAAGTGCAAGTGTATTTACATTAAGAAGAGAATCACAATCATACTCAGAATTAGAGGTATCTGTGACCAATAGATATTCACCATTTGATTGAGTATTTACCAAGTCCCATTCATCTAGATCATAAGCATGAGAGGATATATCTACTAGCTTATGTTGGAACTTAGAATTTCCTCATAGAGGACACTGATTAGCCTAGGGGCCATGCTTGTGGCATATGTAGCAATTTGTTTTCTTGTTGGGATATTTCCTTTTCTTAAAGAAGGTCTTCCTTGGTCACTAATATTGGCTAAAAATATGTCTTGTTTTCTTGGTTTGATAATTAGTATAAGTAGATGTAGACCTAAAATAGGATTTAGATTTGTAGGATTTATAGCTGCAATTATCTCCACAACTTTACTTTTTTCCTTTAGCTTTACTACAGCCAAAATGGTAGGACTTTGCAAAAATATCACACATAGATCCATCAAATCCTAATTGTTTTTTCACATATTTTGCAGTTTTCCTTCAAATACATTCCTTTTGTAGTGTAGTAATTATTTGTTCATGAATTCTTGCAAGAGAAAGTTCTTCAATGTCTATGTCTTCTTCTTCCATTCTTTCTCGTACTAAGTC
>JASDQU010105648.1:166805-177010 GCA_032191745.1 Picea mariana
TGGAGGCTGCAAATGCATATTTGCAGTACAGGGAGTTGGTATCAGAGCTACAACAAGGTAAGATGCCACAGAAAGTGGAGATTTATAAACTAGGGGCTGATGGAATAATTCTATACAAGAACAAAATTTACGTACCTAATGTCCAGGACTTGAAACATATGATTATGCATGAAATGCATAATGTCCCTTATGTAGCACACCCTGGATATCATAAAAATGTGGCAGCAGTCAAGAGCCATTACTTTTATCCAGGTATGAAGAAAGAGATTTCTGAATACATTGCCAGATGTATGGAATGCCAGAAGGTTAAAGATGAGGACATACACCCAGCAGGGTTACTGCAACCTTTACCCATTCCTGAGTGGAAGTGGGAAGTGGTAACAATGGACTTCATCACAGGATTGACCAAGACCAAAAAGCAGCACGATTCAATTATGGTGGTGGTGGAAAATCTTACAAAAGTTGCCCATTTCCTTCCATTAAAGACCACTCACAAGGCAATAGATGTTGCTGACATCTTTATGAAGGAAGTGGCATGATTGCACAGAATTCCGAAGACGATTGTGTCCGACTGAGACCCAAAATTTACCTCAAATTTTTGGAAAGGGTTATTCAAGTGATTCAGAACGAATCTAAATTTTAGTACAACTTATCATCCCGAGTCTGATGGACAGACAGAGAGGGTGAACAAAGTAATAGAAGATACACTAAGGATGTATGTGATGGACAAACCATCAAAATGGCAAGACTACCTGCACTTGGTAGAATTTTCCTACAACAATGGGTATCAAGCATCATTGAAGATGAGCCCATTTGAAGAACTTTATGGAAAAAAGTGAAATACTCCAGTAAGCTGGGATAATCCAGCTGACAGGGTAGCAATTGGGCCAGAGTTTCTCAAGGAAATGGAAGAGAAAATGCTAAAAATTAAGGAAAATTTGAAAGCTGCCCAAGACAGGCAGAAAAGTTATGCTGATAGAAACAGAACCCACAGGGATTTTAAAGTGGGTGACCATGTTTTCCTAAAAGTAAAATATAACAGAATTTCATTGAAGCTGGGAAACTGTGCCAATTTGGCAACTAGATTTTGTGGGCCACTTGAAATCCTAGAAAGGATTGGGGCAGTTGCATATATGCTTGCATTACCTGCATCCATGACTGTACATAATGTGTTTCATGTTTCATTTCTTAAGAAATATATACCTAATGCTAATCATGTTATTGATTGCAATGTGATTCAGGTGGAGCAAGAAGGTGTCATGCAAGTGAATCCTGTGCGCATATTGGACAGGAAAATCAAACAGCTTCAGAATCGAGCTATAGGGCTTGTAAAGGTCCAGTGGACCTAGTACGATCCTAAAGACATGACATGGGAGCATGACGATGCCATGCAGACATAATACTTGCATCTTTATGAAGATTTTGTAAATCTTGTTGATACTATGTGAAAGTTGCACTGAGGACAATGCAAAAATAAGGGGAGGGGATTGTAATATCCCCAAGGACGAGCCCTATTGTAATCATGTTTTATAGGATAGTGAGCTAAGTTAATATAAGCTAGTAAGGATTATGAGTTTATTAGGCTAGAGAGCCTAAGTGTTAAGGCTAGGAACCTGCTTTTGTATATGTAATTATGCAGAACATTAATAAAAATATGAACACCACTGCATGCAGACCGACCACGATGAATGAGTGATGAGGGACTAAGCTTCCACAAAGTGGGTAAGGGATTGGGGGCTGGAAGGTTGGAAAGAGAAGCTAATTGTTGAGCCTATGGGATTAAGTCCTTGGGAATAATATTTTAATATTATTTCAAAATCCATGTGAAATATATGTTTGTCGTAAGTTCCTGGAGAGGAATGCATGCTGATGGAGTGCATGCAGCTTCATGAGTGACATGTGTCGACCCAGGAAAATGTAGTTAAAAACTGTAGAAGTCAGCCGTGGAGGGAGTTCGCTCCTCATTCTGTCATCCGTTGCGTTTGATTTTGGATACCCTCACATAGCTCTGAAAACCAGAAAACCTAGACGTCCTCCTGAAAACCAAAACATTATCGTTCTGATCCCGTTTTTGGTTTGCGTCTGTCCTTGGCATAACTATACATTATTGAGAGAACTGGTCGAGAGGGGAAATTCGACCTATGAGTTCATGAACCCAGTCTATCCACCATCGTAGATCTGAATCCGTACTCGAACTATCTGTGGGTTGTTGCTTTCTGTTTTCCTGAGTGGGATTGTGTTGTGGTTATCCTCACCTTGTGGAAATTGAGTTAAAAGGGGTTGAAGAATTGGGTTTTCAGGCCCGTGGTTGAAGAGGTAGGTTTTTAGGCCTATGAGCGACTCTTTCCAGGTGAGAGAGTCTATTGGGAAGTGGTTCCTCCCAGAGAGAGTCCAACACTAGCTACAGAGCTCTGAGTGTTCCTGATCCGGCCTATTGTCGAGACCCAAAGAGGGAGGTGAAGCACTGATGGAATGTTCTTGTGAAGGTGTATACTCCTGGGTGGAGTAGGCATGTGGCGAATGAGAGTCCATGAGTAGTGGGTGTAAGAAGGCATTCTAGGAAGAATCCTTTCGGTTATTCTGTGCAGTTTTCATGTAACCTCAGCCTAGTCTAGGATTCCCTTACCTTGGGTGGAGCTTAGTCCCAGCTCGGGGGTGACCCACTGTTGAGCTTGATGAGCAGCATGGTCTAAGGCTGGGAGGTTCGTGGAAGGTCTACACGTGTTTGGTGGAGTTACACCAATTTAAAGGATAAGTGTTAATTTTGTATTTAATTTATATGCGATGCATGTATGTGTCTTGAAATGTTATCATGTAATCCGTTGCAAGTTTGAATTGATGTTAATGTTTTTTAATTCTATAAAATAGAAGTAAATCCATGTTAAATGTCTTATTTTGATTTAATATGCATATGATATATATAAGTATAAGTGTGTTCTGAGTAGTAGCATTTTCTCGACTAGTGGGTTGACGGTCGGGGACGTTACACGAATAGAAAGACAACTCTAGACTGTAAGAAACCACTCATTTCATTTCTTGTTTGTTCAAAAAAAATCATCACAGAAGGACTAGACAGACACTCGACCAAGAGGATGGGTTTATAAATGAGACAACACGTGTCTTTAAAATTCCACCAATCATTAAACTGATAACCCAATACTTGACAAATCCCAGAAGGTGCCTGAAGAGGTATAGACAAGTTAGAGTCCAAGTCAAGCTCCTTAAAAATTAAATGAAGAGAGGAAACGAAACTTGCTTGCCCCTTTTAAAACATAGAGAGATAGTGGTCTTCCAAATCCTCATATCCATTTTCCATCAATTAATCAACCACATACCACACTGTAATCTTGAACAAAGAGCCACGTTCTTCTAAAATTATAGTCTTTCATCTTATACTTTCAAGCCTTTGACAGAATCATAAGTGAACACTCGAGGAATGAAAGGTAATTTGATTCAAACAACCCAGTTGCGCACATGTGCCTCTAACACTTTGCAAAGTGGAACGAGGGTTAGCTTAAACAATGGAGGGTATTCAAACACAGTGAGATATTGTCTCTTTCCAATCACTCGAGAGGTTGATAACTTTTGACAAAAACCACAGTGGGGCTTCAGAACACACAGTCATCATAATAGGAGAGATGAGAGGAGCAGGTGAGGAACCTCTTTGTGGGAAAAAAAATGCCAAGACGCTACTCGTATCAATTTGATAGATACACAGACATGTATTAACATTTGAGGCCAACCAAGACTGGATCTTTGGAATGCTTTCAATGAAAAGACAGTAAGAAATGGGCCATCAACCACAACTCAGGGTTTAAATAAAAGAACACACCAACTGTCGACAGTTTCTCTACAACTGGATAAGGATTACCACAACAACCGAGAGGGAAATGAGTTGACAGACATTGATATGCAAAACGGTGAATAAAAACCCTCAACCATCAAACTCAGAGCTCCATTAGACCATTGTCACCATTATTCCACAGAGAACAATCAATAAAAACAAATTTGACCGAGAAAATAACCAATGCATAACCTTTATAACCATTTCTCTGCTTACAATTACCAACATTTTATAGTCATTACAGAGAGCCATAAAACCATATATACACACAGTCGGAAAACTCAAGAAAACACATAATCCATGCATTATTGATCCACCACTTGGTTTATAAAACAGAGAGTCCATCATGGATGGAAAGTTCAAAGCCATATCTATGAGAAAATCATTTCAATGGTGAACCGGTCGAGTTTTCCTTTGCCAATCCTGAAAACGTGGAGTTTCACAACCAACAGAGCAACAATGCAACAATGCTAGGGTGATGGGCAATAGGGAAGGTTTGGAGTGACGTGTAGTAAATGCACATCGCTTCCTCACTTGGCTCCATTCAATTCCAAGTACGAGACAACCCAGTAAACATAACATCCACCATTAAATCAAACCATATAACCAATGCATAATCAATGCCAATCCATCGTAAGATCTGAGACCATATCTATTGCATAGTGCACCACCCGAGATATCTCATATATACGTTAACCTTTGCCACACAATAATCACATATCAACCTTGTTATATGTGCCTCCATTTGAATTTAATAAAATTTTCATAGTCCCAAACACATAATATGATAGCTAGGAATAACACTTGTACCCATTAATTCTTTCATTCGAAGTTTGCATGTAGTCTTTTATCATGGCTTAAGGATTAATACATAGTTCCTTCACTTTTGCTATAATTCTAGAACCTTTTCATAGTATTTTTTTTTCTTTGTTTTGATCAAGATCCCATTTAATTATCCCTTGCATATATGTGGATAAGTAATCAATATATGAATTAGTAAGAAGGTTATAACATAGCACATGTAAACAACATGATCCTCATACCCATGGAAATTGTTTTGTGTCAGAAGTGATTACCAACAACATTCAACATTAATGCATTATCCACTCATTATCACGCCAAATGAAATCAAGACTACATCATTGAAAATGTATAATTGTGTAGGCAACATCATAACAACAACAAAATATGTGTAATATGTCTATACTTGCGCCTCTAGTCTACAAGGGGGTCCCACCTACTACTATTATATTATTATCATAATTAATAATAACGCTTTTAGCAATACTTTGCGGGTGGAATTCATCATTGAGATTTTAATCATCAACACTCGCCATGCTTTCCTTCAAATTTCAAAATATCTAAGGCAACTTAGTCAGCATGGGGGGCAATGCGAATCATGAAAAATTGGGTCGTTCAATAATCTCGACAAGTCTGGCAGATGTAGTGTTGCCAAAAATGGTAGTTTTGGTTGTGAACCACTTATAGGAAAAGAGGGTCCTGGAGTTTGAATGGCACCATGTTTCCAAGAAAAGTTGGACTACTTGCCAGGGTTCTGGTAGAAACCATGGCCTTGACCAGCATAGGGAAACTACGTCTATTGGGGTATCATCGATTGACTCCCATAATTGGATGACATAGCTTGTACGAGGATTGCTCCTTGCATTGTGTTCCAAGGATTTTGGAAGGGGATGCCCCCAGCCGATCCAATGGGCATAGGTACATAGCCTTTCCCGAGGTTCCATTGAGCATGGAAGGGGTTTCCCCTGACCGACATCCCTTGTGAGGAAACTGATCCCTGCCAAGGATTCCAAAGACCCTGATTAGAGAAAACTTTAGTTGTCACTCCCTATGAAGGAATAGTACCCTGCACCGAGTTTTGTTTCCCAAAACTGGGGTTTCCCCCAGTTGAGACATTAGCTAAAGAAAAAATGTTGTTCCCAAATGCGTCGAACAAAGAGAATGACATAGATCCCACTGAAATTGTATAAGACGAACGTCCTAAACCTCCTCCACCAAACAAGCTATAATTACCATTTGGCCTGATTGGCTGCTGAAAAGCACCACCGAGCGAAGGGGATGTAGGAGGTATATGACCTCCAGAGTAAGGGATAACATTAAAGGGGACTAAAAAACCCCCGGTTGACCCTTGCACAGGAGAATTTGAGCTCCCTACCCCCACACCCATGGTCTGTAAGGTAGTGTAGTTAAGAACCGAGTTTGAATCAAAGCCGAGAATCCCATATGATAAGGGAGGGCCCATCGCACTCTAATTAAACAGAGTGGTGGTCGATGCCGATAACGATATCAGGACACTGCCTGGAGTTGAGGGATTCGAGACCACTGTGGTCCTTACTTGTGAAGGTGGGAGAGGAGGTAGGATTCCCCCTTGTAGTAGTATCCATAACGAGAGTATGAGGACTCCCGGATGAAGTAGCATCATTCACTTCCATTTCTGCTTGCAGGACTAGTTGGTGCTCAGAAGGTCTCACCTCGGGGGGGACAACCTGGATCAATATTGGCACTAAAAAGTTAGTAATTGGAGGGTTATCTGGCCAGAGAGCCTCTGCCCCAAGGTTAGAATGGTAGGTTCCTCCGTATTTGAATAGTATCCTTTTGGAGCAGGCTTGAGCATAGTTTCCTACGACCCGATCACTTCAAAGGACCCTTGTTGGTCAAGTCTTCGTTGCAATGGTGGCAAAGGTGGCTCCAATGTAATCGATGATAGGCCCTGAAGCCTTCATGACTGGCAGAGCTATTGATCTTCCACCTTGTGAAATGATCAACCGACACAGTAAGGATTACCTAACATTTAAACACCAAGCACACACTAAAAAGTTTCCTATAGACAAATCAAGTAGTCAACTATCTAGTAGGAAGGACAATTACACCAATCAACATGGAAGCACCCTCCGGGTATACTCTGCAAATAAATATCCAACATTTTCCCCAGGTACCATAGTATACCCCCACAGTCACTTGTGTAAGTCCCTAGAATATGGGAAACTAGGTTTTCAGCTCACAGTCAATCACCAGGTGGGTACAGTCGACAGCAAGACAAATCGTAATGAGCAGGATAAGAAATCTGAATCCTATCAAGGGTATTGAAATAAAATGGTCTGGAATACAAAAGAGGATCTCGAACATTTTTTAGGTCCACAAAGCTCCGTAGGAAAATGCGATCGGTATTATTCTCGAGATAGACTCTCAATATACGTTCCCCACTACGTTTAGTCTGTCTTTGGAGGGGTTATCTCCACTGCCTTTCCTCGTACGACCTCATGTTTATCCTCTGTGTTAGAGGGGGGTCCCAGATAAATTTTATGACACTAGTATTAAGCACTCCCTAACTTAGACTCCAATGTTTGATTTAACAGCCTTGAAGAGTTTCCTCTCCAAACCTAATTCAAGGCCCTAAACTCTAAACTATTTTGTGAACCCTACAAGTAGAAAAGTATAATGTATTTTAGATTAAGCATTCTTTTTAAAGGCTTGATTTACTCACAAGTTATGGTAGTGAAACTAATGGTGTTATAAAGAGACAAAAAAGAGGAGAAAATTAAAGCACTTGAAAGCAATATTACTTCGAATTTAAAAGGAAAGATTTGTAACTAACTCTTTGTAAACTCAACTTTTCTTAACAAAATTTTCAAGATCTTGTAAAGAAAACCTAAAACTTTCTTTCACTTGACTACAAGCTACTTATGTTTCAAGAAGTCAAAAAAGAACTTGAAAGACAAACTCTTTTTTCCTTTCTGCAAATAACAACTTTAACTACTTTTCAAAACTGAAATGCAAGAAAATGAAATTCTCTCTTTTTTTTAATTGATTTAAAGAGAAAAACTAAAGTAAATCTTTTTATTTTTTCAAAGCAAGTAAAAAGGATAAAAAGAAATCTGAAAAAAGACTGGAAAATACCCTTATCCCACTGCAGATTGCAGGGATTCAATCAAGAAACCAAAAAGGTAGATCTTAAGACTCAACAACTTGCTTAAAACCTTTTTAAGGGTAAACACAAGAAGACTCAGAAAAAAAGTAAACTGAAACCTATACCCATGCTATGGCCACAAACAAAGACTCTGGACTGATCCAAGAAATCCCTGAGAAGTGTGAACTTCAATCAAGAAAGAGGAAAACTCCCTCTTTTTCAAAAACTTTCATGAAACAGAGACATGGGTTGTTGCATTAGCAGCCTGGGTATGTATGGAGGTTGTTTACTGAGTAGAGCGCATATGTACATGGTTTTTTTTACTAAGCAGAGCACGTATGTACATGGGCTGACCCAATACAGGGCGCGTACACCTCTGTATCTCTTCAAAAAATGAAAATACCAGGCAATATTATAGGAAAGGGACAGTTGGTATTCACCCTGGAGGTTACCAAAATCCCTTGACAGACTCAGAAAACTTGAAAGAAACTTGAAAGGAAAACAAACAAATCAAAAAACCCAAAATCCCCTAAAAACCCCTAGAGGAAATCCCCAATATGGTCGCCAGTTCTGCTAGTGGGAAAAATCCCACTTTAACTACACTAGGGTTTAAGATGTAGACCAAGTGAATGATCGTCTAAAATTTACTCAATTATCTATTCTACCGCAAACATACCAAAACTAATGTAAATAAAGAAAATAAGAGAAGAGATCGGGTAACTGTACCTTTGATCCCACATCTGGTGATGATCTCCTCAAGCTTGGTAGTTCCAATGACTGCACATCTCCTCCCAAGGCTGACCTACATCAAAAGATAGGAAAACAAGGACTACAAGCATGATATTCTATTCATGAGTTAAGGTTAGATATTAAATGCTAAGTATAAATCAATGAAAATACTCAAAACATCATCAATTGGGACAAGAAAATGTGATTTTTTTATTCATCATACAAAGATTACAACTTACAATATGTGTCGGCCATCGTTCCACAAACCTGGTCTGGGCTCCTCTTTACCATGCTCCAAGTGCACCTTGAATGGAATTCTTCTCTCAACCTTCTGATCACCTCAATTGAAGGGAATGGGTTGAATGGAGGAAGAAGGGGCTGATGAGGGAATTCTGAGGCAATATCTCACAAAAGGCAGCAAAATATTGGGCAAGGAGGGGAAGTGAAATTGGACAGAGTTTCACTGTTCTTATGCTTGGATGTGAAATGAGACCCAAACACCTCCTTTTATATGACAAAAGGATGGTTATTTGGTTGGGTGATGGGCTATAGCAAGTGGATTAGTTGGGAAACCTCCAATAGCCCGTGAATTTCAACAAATTCCTTGCAACTTTTTAATTTTTACAACTTTTGCAAGCATACACGCGCTGTAATGGTGCAACAAGCATATGTATGCTAGTTGTAGTGGTGCAGAAAGCGTATGTACACCGACTGTAATGGTGCAAGGAGCGTACATCTTCTGAAAAATGGTTTTTTAAGAAGAGCTTATCAGCAGTGCCTTGGAAAAATATGCAAGTAAGAGGGCTAAGGTCATGTAGGCATGAGTAGGGCATTTTAAGGATTGTTACACATTATTTTCGTCATCCCTATGATTGTTAATGATGTAAACCTATCTATTTCCTTCAGAGGGGTCAATGGCCTGAGTTCCTAAAGAGAGAAGGGAGAAGAACTTTTCCTGAGAAAAGAAGTTGCATTTTCCTATGTAAAAACCTTATAAAAAAGGAAGTTCGCAGGTTGCTATATAGGCAGGGTGCAAGAATGACCCATTTTCGCAGGTTGCACTATAGCTAGGAAGCGAGGTGTTCGTAGGTTTCTCTATAGCTAGGGTGCGAGAATTCCTGCACGTGGGAAAAATGAGTGTTTTCTCAAATCTTCTAGAAGGAGAAACTTCTATGGTGAGGTGGCATCCGAATAGTTTGGATCTTACTCGCTTTCATGATTTAGTGGGATCATCCTAACCTCCTCACCTTATCCTCTTCAACTTATAAAAGGAGAGGAGTTCTCATGGAGAAAGTTATCTTGGGTTAGCTTTGTTGGTTCTTGAGCTTGTTAGCTTTGGCTTGATTAGAGTGGCTTTGAGATTTGCTTTGTCAAGATAGAGTGTGAGTAGCTATCAGATCTATGGTCTAAGAATCCTTGGAGAAAGAAGTGTGTGGGGAACAAAGGACAGTTGGAAGGGACCTTACGACATCAAGGCCATGGTTGTAATCTCTCTTTCACATTTAATATAATACAGTAATATGATTCTTTCCCATTGATCATATACATAGATTCACTATTGAATATATTGTGCTTTTTTCACTCCACTTGGTTTGTACTGTTTTGGTCTTCACTGTGTGAGAGCATTGGAGCGAAGCGGGAGAAAAAAAGACCAATGGAAGCAATTATAAGGTATGCAACTTGTTCTTTCCTCTTAGTTCATTC
>JASDQU010105649.1:0-25408 GCA_032191745.1 Picea mariana
CACTTTGAATTATAATACACTCATCACTTCACTTTATTATTTACCTTTTAAAATCTCTTAAACCACTTTGATTACTTTGACCTTTTGGGGCTTCTAGATGACATATGAGGGTCCTCCAACTTCGTAAGGCCATAACTCTCAAACCGTGAGGAGTTATGTAACGTTCTACATACCAATAAAAATGGCATGAAATATACTATCCATATAGAATAGTATTATCTGAAAATATATCATAACTCATATCGTTACCCATCAAACAAACTTGGGTCCATTACCCAAACCTGGGGTCTCCAACTTCTCATGGCCATAACTCTCTAACCGTGAGGAATTATGTGACGTTCCACATACCACCGGAAATGACATGACAAGCACTATCCATCTAGGATATTTTCCCTGACAAATTCACTTTCCTTCATCTCATTATTCCACAAATAAGCATGGGTTCTCTTACTCCACAAAGCATCTTCCCGTGAGGGCTTTCACCATAAAGGGACCACTTTGGAGTTCATCCATATTTACTTCTTATCAACCATGAAAAAACAATAATGAGTCATATTTACATAAAACACTATTGGGTCCATTACCGAAACCCTTTGTGCTATGGGTCTTTCTTCAAGGGTTGACATCAATGACAACCAACCTTAATCAACACTATGTGCAAAGAAAGGAAGAGTACAACACCATCCTTCAAAATTATGAGAGGAAGCCTACCCTGAACATGGCATGGGAGGTTTCCATTTCCTACTTTGGAGTAAATTCATTTTGTAAAGCTATGACAAAAAGGTACGGCTACCAGGAAGGCCTTTCGTCTCAGGATCGATCTTTTTTTATGCTCGAAGAAGTCTATAAACTTGTTAGAGATCAAGATCGGGATGGTGAATTGTTTAATACTATTGAATATGGCGAGGACTTGGTTAAAGAGAATATCCATGAAGAAATTTTCCAAGAAAAAGAAGACCCCGATGAAGTGCAACATCCAAATGAGCAGAAGGAGACATTGGTATCTGTGCTCCTGCTTGACGAAGATGAAGCCGTTTAGCCTTGTTTTCCTCCTGCACATGAAGATGGAGAAGTGAGTAGTCCCAATGATGCAAATGATTTTTTGAAATACCTCTCTGACATGGACAATCTACACATTGATGATTTCATACAGATCGGGAGACGTAGATGGGATGTGGGTTGCTTCATCATTGATGGAGATCCCATTTACGACATTGAAGGTAGCTCTCAAGAAAAAGGTGTTGAGTTGTCATTTTTAGAGGACCGATCTTCGTACATATATGATTCAGATGTTTGGGGGACCGATGATGATATGGTTACAGACTTATTTAAAGGTAACTTGCCGCAATATGCTCATGATGATTCTTGTCCATCTCTTGAGAGTTGTGATGAGTTTCCTTTTGATGACCCGTGCTTGTTCTATGAATATTCCCAACCACCAATGTGCTCATATCTTGATAGATGTCAGTACATGACCATTCCAAAACAATCAAAGACTCATGGTACCAAACGAAAGTATTTTCATATTGAGACTTTTTGCAAGGATTTGCAGATGAAAAAAATGATGTTTTCTAGGTCCGGAGAAGAGTTTTTCTCTAGACCTAAGGTTGTGCCTTTGCCTATTTCTTCTTTTTTGGAAAATCATCAATTCTTCTTGGGATCCCTTATCTGCTTTGAACATTCGAGGAGCGGTGAAATTTCAAGCGAAGATGAAGAACAAGCCCGTGCATATGCAAAGATTGTTGAATAAAACCCTATTGATTTGTTGACACTAGATCTTGTTGAAACATGTCATAGATTAAATTCCTTATGTGCCATGATCGCAAAAAAATACGGTTTCAGTGATGAAGAATATTTCCACGAAACACATCATGTCGAAGATCCACTTGAAGTTGACCTGACTTTTGTTCTTGCTACACATGAAGACAGGGAGATGGTCAACTTCAATCATATAGATGAGACATCATCTACATACGATAGTCTCATTCAGAGATGGATCGATCAAGCTTGTGGATGTTCTTTCCACCAGGATTTCCTCCCTCCCACCCATCTCCATGAGTTTCATTTCATGATTGATTATATGTCTATTTATTCTCATGATTATTATGTTCTTGACTTATCTGTGTTGTATTGCATGATTAAGCACAGGGGGAGATATCTTGATGAGATGATCAGTTGGTTGCATTGGTTATACGACTTCACCTAAAATTTTAGGACCTAATCTTCAGGGCCCCAATGCACCAGGTGAGTAGGTAGGTCATCTTGCTTTCTTTCATTTTCATCTTGATTGCTCATGGTAGTTTAGTTGCATTTCATTTTCATTTTGCTCTACTTGCATATTGCTTTCATCATATTACATGTTTAGTTTATAATTTTTTGAAAAAATGAAATTTTTTTCTTTCTAGATTAGTTATTATTTTGAGACTTGATATATATAGACGAAGGGTGATAGAACCATGTTGGATTTTACAGTTTTATGTTTCAGAGTAGGAACAGGTCCACCAAGAGATGTTGTGGTTCCCACGCATTCTACAGCGAGTACATGTCCCCAAGTAGGAGCCAGATGTTATCCCCAGTTCCTAGGGATAACAAAGGAGATGATGTCTCGAGGCCCTCTGGTTGCAAACATGGAGTAATGAGAGGCAGCTTTACCAATAGTGTCCACTTGCACAAAAGGAGACCCGCCTCACCACCATGGTTCCAGGTTCATCATGAAGGTATCCACCACATCAGCTGGCTTTCAGAAGACATTGGGTCTTGCTCCATGAGGTACAAGCTAGGTATTATGGTGAGTATCATTTCAATATTTGAGGTATTTGAGTTTGCTATATTTAAAACTGATTTTGATTATGTAGCATCTGCTTGGACATTATCCTTTTTTCCGTGTTTCACCTTACTGGTTGACATTGTGCCCTACTAAGAGGGTCACCTTTAGGGATAGGTTTGCTACTAGGAGGTCCTCTTGACGAGTCATCGTGCCACTCCCAACCATACTTGTCACTTTCAACACTGTGTCCCATCACTTCCTTACCTTTTTGGATTTTCGGGTGTACTGACCCTAGAAGGGATTGTCCCTCATTTCATGGGAAGGGACTAAAGACCGAAAGGCTTGTAGCTGGAAAAAGATAAAATACAATAATGAACCTTCTTGATGCTCGTCCAGGGATCCTGAGGACAGTGAAATGTCTCTCATAAGAAACTGATCAGACCCATAAAAAATCACTAATACAAAATGCCAACCAAGATGGAGCATGTGTGGGCATTTTTTTTCATGCTTAGATAGAAGCCCCACACATGGCTTCAACTTGGGGAAGTGTGATGTGACCAAGGTAGAGTCAGGGTGGGCATTGTTTTTCATGCTTAGGTAGAATCCCCACCTTGGCTTCAACCTAGAAACATCTTTAAAAGATAAAAGGCAATAAATGGGCTTGGAAAAAGGTTCGTTGAAAACGAAGGTGCACCACACCTTTTACAAAGGCACCCATAAATGAGATACTATGATCCCTTGTATGTCATGAACCCCATGCCCAAGAGTCTTTCCCCCATCCATCTTACTTTTTCCACATGGCTTAGAGAGGGGCCCACTTGGGAAACACTCTTAAACTTGAGGTACGATTCACCCAATAGGTCTCTTTGCCAACCCTCCCATACCTAAAATTGGAAAATTGCATAGGGTCTTTGAGCACTTGTTTATTTTGATGAGGTAGTTTTTAATGTACATGCTTAAATGGCTCTTTTATTGACTTGATTTACTCATCATGATGATATTCACATGAGATCCTTAGAGGGCGTATTCAGTGTCTTTGCAGGACCTAGTTGATGGACAGTTTTGGAAGAACAAGCCCAACTTGGGCTTCCCTGGGGCATGGGGCCCAAAGGTTGGATACCATGGCCCATGCAACAAACGATGATTCTAGCTATTGGAGGCCTGAGGAGACATCATGGAGTATCGAGCCCAACCCTTTGCTAGCCCAAAAATTTGCTCTTGAGGCTAAAACATCACTTTTGAGGAGGTTGATGTCACCCTAAGGCCAGGGTTGGGGTGGTGGTGTTGTTGTTTCTTGACACTAAAGAGAGGGGAGGGTTTATCTGAGGTGACAGTGGGTAAACTCTCCCACCGTTATCACCATTTTTTGGATTGGGTTGGGCTTTTCCCAACCTACAGTTTGCACAATAACAGTGCAAACACTCTAGTTGTATCTCATATAGATGAGGATGTGAGATCTTTCAATGAGCAAGGTTCTCCTCTAATAATTGAGGAGAATGTGGAGATTTATAATCCAAATCATCATTTAGGGCAAGTTTATCTCCTAGCAGATATACTAGCTATGTAGCATTGATTTCTTCCATCCATGAAAATTCTAGTTGTTCATTGGAGGAGAGGTGTGATGCCTTGATGGGAAATGTTAATATTGATTCAAGTGTTGCAACCAATCAAAGTGTTATGGAGTACGAAACCAAGAAATATTCTAGATTCTCTCAAACAAATGGAGTTTCCCTTGGTGATACTCTTATGGATTCTCTCCAAATGAGGGACTTGACCTAGTTCAGGTTGATAAAGTTGCCAAAGGATTTTAGATACATGAGAGCAATTCACATGTTGGCAGGTTGATGACCTGACATGGGTTGATGACTATACCACAAGCTTTGTATTCTAGGAAATACTTGATCTTGTATGGAGATGTGATTGGCTTTGCATGATATCCTGGAGAGTTAATGATGTGGTGTCCATTGATGTTGGCCTGTTATGCTGACTTGGAGGATGATGGAGTTTGGCAAGTTGTTTTTGCTACAAGGAGATATTCCTTCATATTCACATATGGTCATTATTCATTAGATGATTGAAATGTGTGCTAGCATGGTTGACAACTTTGTTATGGATAAAAGTGGATGATTATGAGGCTACAACTAACATTGATTTGCAAAAGAATGTTTTGTGTAGTAGAGGAAGTCGAAAAATGTTGGATTAAACATTTTCCTCTTAAATAAGGAGTGTAAGGTTTTTGAGTTACTTAGAAAGTATTTACACCATATTTGGGGGTGTTTCATGAGATTTAGGATACATGGTCTATGTTTTACCCCTAATAGTCCGAAATGGATTATAGCATGACTGATGGCCTATGATGGATATGCATAGTTAAGATATCTTACTCAATGGATACTTGACCTCATTGATTGTAGTCTTGATGTTATTCCCTTAGGTGTTGGAGATGTCCTTCCCTTGGGTGTTAGAGATCTCTTTGTAGTTTGGTGGATGCCATTCCATGAGGCCTCATGGAAGAGCCACTTGTTTAGAGATCACCCTTCAAGGCATTTGTAGTGTTGTGAAACATAAAGGAGGGCTTCAAGCCCTAGTTGACATGTGGTGGCTTGGTTACCGGTTTGGAGGATTAGAGATGGCTTGAGGATGCTTGGGGTTTTGACAATGTTCTTTCAAGGGGTAGCTGACCCAATAGAGTACATTGCTTTGGAGGATAGATGGAGTCTGTGGAGGCTTGTGATGGAGTGGTGTAGACTTTCCTTGTGTAGCTACATCACTTTAGAATCATTATTGTATGCGACATCGCCATTGGAGCATGACACATGTACTTTAGAGTGGAAATATTACATGTATGGCCTACAAAGACTCATGTAACCCACATAGTACCTCTCATATAAATAGAGGAAGGAGAGAATCTTTCCATAACATATTCATTCACTCACTTGTATTCACTCTTGTAATGAGATGTGATTAAAATAGAAAGTGCACACTTCTGATCCCTCTCCTAAGTCTTCTCTTGTACTTGTATTCTCTCTCTCTCTCTCTCTCTCTCTCTCTCTCTCTATGAACTAAGGTATTTTAGTCTTCTTGGAGTTTCTTGGAGCATATTGGAGTTCTATGGTTACGGTTTATCCCTTGGAGATTGGATATTAGAGTTTTGAGAGAAATCCCTAGGGTGAATTTGTGAAGAAGAATAGAAGAGGAGATCATCTTGCCTTAGAGGTTGTGTTGGATAGATTCTTTCACTTAGATATTTTTTATTGACCTAGGGTTTGACGATTTACCCTAGCTAGAGATTTTTTGATAGTTGAGTTTTTGTGCAAGCCTTCAAAGAAGTTTGCGATGTGTACTTGTACTTCATCTTGAACTTATATATGAAGTTTCCATAGATCCACCTCTTGTGCCATTTTCATATTTGTATTTTTGTCATATATATTATTTATACTTTGTTATTTGCAGTCATTGATGCCTTGCTGATTGTACATAAGTAAAAGAGCAAATTGTTAAGTGATTTGACATCTAAGAAAGAACACAAGGGGTTGATTTCAATGTCATAATTATTGTTGTAGAAGTGCATTTTCAGATGTGATTATTAACTAATAAGTTTCCCTAGAAGGGGTTTAAACTTATTTATTTGTTTGGTATCTAGAAGGGGATGAATGGATAATATATTGACATACTTCATCAACAATACTGGCTTAAGTAGTTAACCAAACACACTCAAAAAATCCCTACATGAGTATATTTTGAGATTTGAACAAAAGGCGATCTTCAAAACATTCCATGAACAAATGAGGTAATAGAAATTTAATATCAATATCGATCAAACAAACAAATTTGAATACTTTTGTGGACATTTAATCCAATCAAGAGAGTCTAAAACATCCACTGGAATAACATCGATTAATTTCACGTGTAATCAGTAAGTGGATTATAGATTGGTTACTTTGGTCTGTGGAAATGTTTACAAAACAAGGTAATATTTCGGCACTTGAATTTCCTATCCTTAAAAGGCCTATAAGGCAGGTTGCAAATTTTGGACTACTTGAGGTCACCAATCCATACTTAGGGAGATGCACTATGTGCACCTAACATTCACATCTTAATTTAACATCGGTAATTATTGATGACAATGTTTGCACCAATCTTGCTATCCCAAGAGAACTCTAAAATAATTAATCAAGAAAAAGTTGAGACAATAAAGACCACAATCAGATTCTCTTGAATTTTCCTTTGTCGTTAAAAGGCTTCCAAGGCAGGATGCAAATTTTGGATCGGCCATGATGTCATTGTTCCATATTCATGAAGATGTGCATCATGTGTACCATGAACCATCTTAAATAAAATCAATGCTTTTTGATAATGATGATTGCATCAATCCTCTTATACCATGGGAATCTCTAAAAAAAACCAATCCAGAGACGGAGTTCAAACAATACAGAGAAAAATTAGATAGTATTCATCATTGACCTAACATTTTGYATTGAGCAATGCAGAAAGGTGTGACCAAATAAGCAATCAAAATAGAAACTGGAAACAAAACATAAACATGTTTTTTCCAAGCAAAACCTCGCAAGGAAACCCAAGGGATGCCTTTCCACACTCATGGATGACATCCCTACTAAACCCATCAGTGTAGACTAATGTGCCTAACCCGAGCATATTTAAAATGAGCACATGTTGGAACTGAACTAGCCAAATGACCAGAAATAATGGTGACAAGAGGTTGCGCTAACCCCTTGGGTTTAAACATAAGTGTGTTGTCATCAGTACGGGAATTTTTTAGTACTATCTAACACCAATGTCAATGCAAAACATGTTCCAAGAATATGGAAAGTAGATTCAGTTAGGCAAAGATTGTAAGAAATACAGCTGTAGAGATTACAGAAGAAAATTTAACATCTGTATCTTAATCATTTTTCTCAAACATGTATAGATCCAAACATTCATCCCAATTCTAGAAGAACTCGACCCTTGGAAACATTTTCACCTAGAATATATGTTTATTCAAAAATGCAAGACAGTAATGAACGCACCAGCAAACAACATAACCCATGGATCATGAACTCGAAACATTAAAAATTTAGGCAAATAACCCAGCATTGGTGATTTAGAAATAAACAAGTGCAATATGCTTCCATGTCATAATGAAAGTAATGAAATGCATAGACATTCTGCCATGTAACTAATTTGTAGCAGGAATTCCTTGGACTATGGTGGAACTTTTCCCTTAAATTGCCCTTAATTTTTTCAAATAACCTTCATACTTAATATAAATTTGTAATACAAAGATCATGTTATCTTAAGCACAAGTCTGGATCATCATCATCTTCGAGCTTCAGTTCATTTTCTTGTTTTATTCTCTTTCCCTCCCTTGGAGTAGCTCGTCCTTTCTTTTGCTTGCCCCTGGAAATCAAGAGAAAAGATTAATTATGCAATCCCCTTTTATTCAAAATATCACGGAAGGAATTAAACTACATCCACTTGCACCAAAACTACTATGCACTCAAGTCATCCCAAAGAATAGAATGTTCTAGCAAAGCCTTCATCCATTTATACGGAATTTAACGAGTCGTTACTCGACAGCTTAGAGGACTATAAATTACAATACCATTTTCCCAAAATAAACAGATCAATAGCAAAAATAGGTGTCACAATTTTTATACCCCATGCAATTACTGCATTATTTTCATCATCGGGAATTTTCTAGATTTAATTAGTGAGGCTCACAATGTATTGCTCAGGAATTAAGGACAAGACAAAAATTAAATAGATAGGTATCGGTAGTTACTTTATCATCCAAAAAACGCCCTTATGCTTTCTTATATTATGTTACAGTGTCACCCATATATTTATTTTGTTTCGTAATAGCAGCTCATGGAAGCATACTATCCATGTTTATTTTTATTTTTATCTCAAAAGAACTTTTGCAATTAGGGCAGTATATCCCCATACATATCTCTTATAAATTACTGGATCGTGAGAACAACTTGATAATTACACCACACCCAAAGCCAATTTTAAGATATTGTTCACTGAGGATTAAAGACACAAGGACAAGGTTCTGAGAACAGCTCAAGAGACCCCCAAAAATATAAGGGCTAGCATGGTATGGGGCATAGGGACCCTGGAAATTGTTAGAGTATTACTATTTTTTATTCATGAATCATGATTAATCAGCAGTAAACAAAATGGCACATTCAATTATCCAATTTGAATCTCAAATAGGTAAATACAGAAATCCATACATCACACAATAACACATCAACACAGTACAATCTGACATGGTCTGAAAGTTTTACATGATAACATTTTAGAGAAAATAGTTTTTGATACACAAATATCAAAATGATCAAATATCTTACAATAATTGAAAAAAAAAATGAGCAAACAAGTATCTGGGCCCAAGTACTAAGTCGACTATGCTCGGTAGTTCCATGCAGTGCAACAATTCTTCTGCCTTACGAAGCAGACCACCATCATTGTCACTTTCTATATTTGTCCTCGAAGATTCTCTATGGCACCCTGACAAATACCTCCTTCAAATTTGCACCCTCCTCATCTATCTGCAAGGCCTCCTCTAGATCAATATCCCATTGTATTGATGGCCTCATCAAATACTCAAGTGCCTATAGATATTTAAGACTTCAGGCACCATAAACTACAACCAACTTCTCCACTCTACTAGAAAAATATTTCTTCCTCTTAATAGAGTGGATCAAGCTATAAATGAACCAACTCCTCTTATAGTTGTAGAAGAATTAGTAATCGACAATAAAAGTAGAACAAGATGATGAAGCTTCAAAGACCAGTCCTAATGCATCCTCCACCACCCAATCGCCTTTTGTTGGGTTATGGTAAGTCAATCCTCCCTCACACTCAGCATGTTGTGTTGAAGGGGCCAATAAGTTCTTCATTTGAAAGAAATCGATGCCAAATTATCCTACCATCTTCAACTTGTTGATGATTGCAGCTATGTGAGACATTCTCCAGCTTACAAACATGTGAGATGTGGATCATTACAGCCATGTGAGATATTCTCCAACTTAGAAACCTGAGAGAAAGCCCCTAAAGGTGTGTGGTTCCTATCTGAGACAAAGCTAGAATGTAGAGATGACCTCCTCCATTTAGACAGTTGAGAAGAACTCTAGATGATTATCCTATGGGAAAGGCGATGTGCTGAGTTGGACATGCCTGTGGCTGAGCACAAGGTGAACGTGTGAAATCCCAAAGTGTTGGGTGCATCGTCATGAGAAAAAAAATGAAGATGATGTATTAGCCTCCTCTAAGCAACGGAGTTGACGAGAAACTCCAAATGACTCTCCTGTGTGATGCAGTGGGAAAGAAGATATGTTGAGTGGACGTGCCTGTGGACGAGCATAGGTGAACGTGTGAAGAACTGGTTCTTATGTGTCCCTATGGATGTGCCCCTAGTGGATGAGCACTAGTGGGTGTATCAGATCCCTTGCTATATTGTTCAAGAGTCAGACCTGCCTGTAACCCTAATTGTAATGTAAAAGGTACAGGTTGGCCCCACCTTATTGTGACTGGTAATTAATGTAAAAAATAATTAATCTGGTTAATATTAATTATATTACAAGTTAGTGAGGTCGGCCCTGTTGTGCCAATAGACACTTATGTTGACAGATTCATGTTAGTATAAGTAAAGGTAAATTCCCCATTGAGATATCATATCTTTCATGTGAGTTTGGAAATTTCAGCAAGTACACCTTCTTCGGAAAAGTGCGCACCTCTCTTGGGCACTAGTATTCTAGGGTTTCAACACCCTCTTGTGTGCTAGGTTTTCTTGGTGGTGAAGGTATTTCTCTTGAAAAATATAGCAAAGGATTTGGCTGGGTTTTCTTCCCTTGTTGAGAAGGGTTCCCCAGGATACTTCTTGTGTTCTTGTGCATGGTGCTTCTTCTTGTGATCTTAGTTGTTGCAACATTAATGGTTATGGTTAAATGCTAAAATGGAATGAACTTCATGCTTAACCTTGCTTATTGAAAAATCAACATGGAATCACAGCATAGGTCTATTTCTCTGAGAGGGAGCTATAGTGACGATTGCAGAAGGCAACTTATTAGATGGTGTCTAGTTTGAGACATGAAGCAATCTCACCAGAGGAGTTTGTACATATTGACAGGTCGACCAATTCAGGCCCTGATGCATGATTCTATCAGTCTGAATGAGTTAGGGCATAGGAGACTTTCTCATTTGCATTATAGAGCTCTTATTGTTCTCGGGAAGATGGTGACGGGGCTTCCACAACTCTGTGTTGAGCATGATGGCATTTGCAAAGATTGTGCTCTTGGCACAAATGCCAAGGGATCTTTTTGAGCAGTGAAAGCAGATCCAAGGGGATCTTGTGCATTTAGATTTGTCTAGGCCTATGACAGTTGCTTCCTTGAGTGGATATAGTCTCATGGATAAGACAATTGTAGTGACTGTGATAGGCTGGTTACAATGACAAGTTGGACACTTTAGGATATTTGGGTGTCCTGTTTACATTCACGTACCCAAGGAGAAAAGGACGAAGTTACACCTTTTAGCTATGAAGGGTACATTTGTTGGGTACCGTGAATCGTCGAAGGCATATCAGATCTACATCCCAGGTTAGAGACAGATTGAGGTGTGCAGGGATGTTTCCTTTGAGAAGGAGGTAGCCTTCAGGAGATCTAGAGGATCTCACATGCAGATTGACAGTGAGACGTAGAAGGAGATGGTGTCTTCTCCCCCTCACCCTTCATTAGCTCAGAAAGAGACAGTTGAACATGTTGATCCAGTTGATCTAGTACATCTTGTTGATGTTCCTAGAGATATTGCAATGCGCCAGCAGAGGCCTGCCTAGGATCATCAAACTCTGCAGAAGGTAGAGATATATGCTCTCCTCGTGGTACTTTCAGAGAAAGTAAGAGACCTCAGAGATTCTCGAGCTATGTTGCAGCTATGAGCCACATCATTGATTATGAGCCTTCATGTTATGAGGAGGCATCCAGTCAGCTAGTATGGAGAGATGCCATGATGGAGGAGTATCAGTCCATCATGAAGAATGATGTGTGGGATATTGTTTAGAGACCCAAAGGGAAGTCTGTGGTGACTTCCAAGTGAATTTATAAGATAAAACATGCAGTTGACAGGAGCATCTAGAAGCCGAAAGAGAGATTTTTGGCCAAAGGATTTTCTCAGGTGGAGGGAGTAGACTATGAGTAGACCTTTTCTCCTGTTGCTCGATATACCTCCATTCAGACGATTATTGCACTTTCTTCAGCGTTGGGTTGGAGATTACATCAAATGGACGTGAAGACAACATTCCTCAAATGGCGAGATTGAGGAAGAGGTGTATATCGAGCATCCAGATGGTTTCATGATTCATGGGAAGGAGTGACATGTGTGTAGGTTGAAGAAGGCCCTGTATGGACTCAAGCAGGCACCTCGTGCTTGGTATGTGAGGATTGATGGATACCTGATGAGTTTGGGTTTCAACAAGAGTGTTGTTGATGCCAACCTGTACTATAAGATTGTTGATGGTGAGTCTTTGATTTGGATCCTGTACTTGATGATTTATTTCTCACCAGAGCAAAGCATCTCATTACTTGGTGCAAGCATCAGTTGGCTTATGAATTTGATATGAAGGATCTTGGCATGATGCATTACTTCTTGGGACTTGAGATGTTGTAGAGAACTGATGAGATCTTCTTGAGTCAGTGGAAGTACACAGTTGAGATATTGAGGAGATTTGGGATATTGGAATGTAAGTCCTGACCACACCGATGGTGATGAATCTGAAGAAGTTGAGTGCATCTTCTTTCGATTCAAACTTGATTGATCCGACCATATACTGAAATTTGATTGGATCATTGATGTATCTGGTTAACATCAAACATGATATTTGCTATGCAGTGAGTGCACTTAGCCAGTTCATGAGTCAACTAAGACAGATACATTGGGTGGCTACGAAGAATGTGTTGATATATTTTTGAGGCACAGTTGGATATGGATTGAGACATGCTTCTATTGTTGATATGAGACTACAGGGATATGCTGATTCAAATTGGGCAGGGAGCGCAATTGACAGGAAGATCCCTTAGGGTGTTGCTTCATTTTTGGATCTGCCTTGGTTTCCTGGTGTAGCAGGAAACAAACTTGTGTGGTTTTGAGTACCACATAAATCGAGTATATTGCAGTATGTATGGCAGTATGCGAAACAGTGTGGCTTCGAAAGCACCTTGAAGGATTTTTTTATCAGATATTGGATCCCACTGTGATTCATTACATTAGAGATATGGTGCAAAGGAAGGCAGTACAAGCAGAGTACCTTCCTCCAAATGAGCAGATTGCAGATGTTCTCACCGAGCCTCTTGCCAATTCGAAGTTTGATTACTTCGGTAATAAACTTGGATTGGAATGCCCCTCTCGTTAAGAGGGAGTATTGATGGTTTCATCTTCGTGAGACATTCTTCTATGGAAATACTCCTTGATGGACTGAGTTGAGTATGACACTTATCGATGGACTGATAAGTTGTAATGGGTTGGTGCCCAACAACCTTTGGGTGGTTGAGATGTCTCTCCAGGTATTCTCCCCAGAGTAGTGGGTTGTGTCGACCTATTAGGACACTCTCTAGATATTTTCCCCAGGGCAGTGGTCTGGGTCGATCTGCGAGTGTGTTGTGCCTTATCCTTGTCTTCTCCCCGATGGACTGAGTAGGGTTGACCTGTGACGACTCTTCTCCTCAATTGTGTTGGGTTGGGTTGACCTGAGACGAATCTTCTCCCCAGGTGGATGGGGTAGGTCAATCTGTGGGGACGTCCCTGATCTTATCCCCATATCATGTTAGGTCGACTTGGAGAATGCTCCTCTGAGACGAAGTTGAGCATGACACTTGTCAGAGTAGTGACAAGTTGTCCTGGGGTGGCACCCAATGTCCCATGGAAGTAGACCATGAGGACATGTCCCTTGGGAGTTGACGAAGTGAACACATCATGGGCAAGTAGGTCCTTGACGATGCACTACGGGCGAGTAGGTCCTAGTGTATTCTAGTGGTGATGAGGCCCTAGAAAAGGTCCACATTGGGTGTAGCCATGTGCAACGTGATGATGCTACCAGTAGCATGGTATGCATGACCATGGCATGGTCAGAGGACCATGGCATAGCCTTACGAGGCTATGAGAAGTAGAGGAAAAACATCATGGAGAATACCTCCCTGGCTAAGAGTTAGTGTTGATGTTTCTGGTAGCTGCGGGAGGTATTCACATTCGAGATAACCTTTCTTATAGAAGAATATGTTAAGACGTCAAAGGAAAACCATTGAAAGAATTAAAGAAGCCCCATAAGATATATATTTCTCTAGAAGCCAATTCGGCCTGCCAAAAAAAGATAAAGTAAATATATTGTTCAGAAAGAATAGGTCGGCCCCACTGGAAAAGTTCACTGGCCAGATTAGTAAAAATAAGGGTGATGCCCTTCTCATTTGATACACTCCCTCACATATCATAGCGCAAGTTTGGAAGAGAGTTGCAGGTGCAGCTGCAACTGCAACTGCAATTGTTGAAGGAAGGAAGGCACAAGTCTTATATCTCTCAGTCTTGGTGGTGCGCTAGAGGTGGACTAGTGATCTAGCACTCTGGCTAGGGTTTACATTGCTAAGTTCTCTCCATGTTGAGATAAGTATTGTTGGATTCTTTCTGATTGGTTTGCTCTAGTGAATAGAGCTTGTTCTTGGTTATTTTGTCTTTGGCATGGATCTTCTCTATAAGAAAAGATGTTGGGTTTTCTCCCCTTGTGTAGAAGGGTTTCCCAGGATAACTATTATGCTCTTCTCAGGGGTGGCACTTGAGGATGCCTATGTTTGGGTGGCAATGAAAGAGCATTGCCTATGGAGAAACGAGCAAACCCATTTTTTTTGTAACTTGTGCTTGGTTAATCTTCTTGAGATCCTGGTTATTTACTACAGTTGTAAACTATTCAAACAAATTAAACACCATTGACCTACTTTTGTGGTCATTTGTTGGACATTAATAAAATTATCTTATCTTATATTATCTACCAGAGAGAACATTAATAGAAATGTGTTATTGCGAAACAAACTCAAATATGAAGAGATGACCATATTAGACACCATTGCTAGTTACCTGATGAAGATCATGTAGACCCGTGATCAACTTGCAACAATTGGGGAGAAGATTGCAGATGCAGAGCTAGTAAACATGGCATTGAATGGATTCCCAACTTCATGGGAACCAATTGTCAAGGGTATTTGTTTTCGTGAGAACCTTCTTAAATTTGAGAGGTTTTGGGATTGAGGAGGAGACTTGGATGGAGTCAAAGGAAGGAAAGAAGAGTGGTGATGACAACCTAGCCCTAATTGGTCAAACCAAGAAGGGTAGAGGTAAAGGACCCAACAAGGGTAAGGGAAAGACTAAGGAGTCAACCTCACAACCAACAAAGGACTTGAGTAAACTCAAGTTCTTCATATGTCATAAGCATGACCATTATGCATCACAATGTCCGAAGAAGAAGGGTAAAGGGAAGCGTTAGCAGAGTCAGGTAGCAGCCTCAGCTGAAACTCAGATAAGCGAGTTTGCCTCCAAGTTCGAGAAGGATTTCTCGATGGCTTCTTGCCTTTCTACTAGTATGGTTCCGAGGAACGCTTGACATGTGGAAAGTGGAGAAACTAGGAATATGACATTAGCTTGGGAGTTATTTTCAAGTCTAACAGAGCAAGACTCGAGAGTTTTGTTTGAACTTGGTGATGATGCCAAGTACCTAGTAGCAGGAGTTGGTACCATTCCCTTCTAGCTTTAGTCAGATAACTCTTTTCATTTTCGGTTATGGAAGATAAGGGCTTTGCAGTAGAGTTAAAAAGCCGACAACTCCTTATCAAACTGAAGGAGTCTAGTCTGGAATCAACTTAGGTGATCGGGGTTAGGGAAGGAAACTTGTACAGGTTACAGGGTGAACATGTCCGAGCCCTACTTCATAACATAGACAACTTATGCAAGTTATGACACAAGAGGATGGGGCACCTGCATTATAGAGTGTTTCCTATTCTAAGGGAGATAGTCACAGATCTTTGAGAGTTCAACATTGATTAGCAGGGAGTATGAAGAGGGTGCTTGCTTGGCAAGCATGCCAAGGCTACTTTCCCAAGAAACAAGCAGAGGTCTAAGGGGATTATAGACCTAGTGCATTCAAATGTATGTGGACTGATGATGTCAGTGGCATTAACATAGGAAGCATGTACTATGTTTCCTTCATTGATGACTTCTCTCACAAGACATGGATCTACTTCTTAAAGACAAAGGATGAAGTCTTTAACATGTTTTAGGAGTTCAAATATCTTGTTGAGAACCAAACAGGAAAGAAGATCAAGGTTTTGAGATCAGATAATGGGGGTGAGTATACCTCCAATGAGTTCAAGGATTTTTGCGAGGAGACATAGGATATAGTTCAGGTAAGTAGAACTATGGTGTGGCAATGGTAGTATAGATACTTTATAATGGTCATACTTTGTACCAATGTTGATTACATTGGCATAAGAAAAAAATCGACGAGGGTTATAAAAATATCTTCTCGAAAACATCGGTGAAAATCGACAAAAATCGGGAAAAAATAGACAAAAATTGAACAAATAAAAAATCGCGATTTTTTCGGGCTCAAAAATCAATGGCCTGAAAAAATTGCGATTTTTTGAAACATTGGCAAAAAATCATCGATGTTATTGTCAAAATTTTCAGGGAAATCAATGCACTCAATTTCAGATCTGAAAATTACTTCCAAGTGACCTCAAATAGTAAACTAGGGTTGTTATCACTGAATAATTTTACACTGAAATTATGACAGAAAATTACAGCGGAAACACAAATATCAAAGAGAAATTATCCATGCACATGAGACACAAAATTATGTTCTGTATAATTTTTATATTGAGAAATTCCAAGAACAAAAACGGTCCTCCCAACAAATTTACAAATTCGAAAAATTCTGGAAAAATCCTTCCAACTTGCAACCCTGTTGTACGGCCTGCTGATGTCACATGTATGGATTATGACATCAGTTGTACGGTTCACACATGTGGTATAGACTGTACGAATCCACACGTACAACTTTTTCTACCTATTTCTGCATGTTGTATGGTTCACACATGTGGTACGAACTATACGGATCACACGTGAAACCTGTCTTCCTTCTTCCTCTCACACTTGCGACCTCTCTCTCTTGGCTGGAAAATTTAGAAAAGAAGAACAAAAAAACCCTAAGCCAAAAAATCTAGGCCAAATTTTCCAAAGTGGAGAATTTCCTTTGTTGAAATTGCCACCCCAATCTTCTTGGCACAAGTTCTCACCCACTTGTGCCAACTTCATAATGTCACAATGGGATGTGATGAGTGTCTCCTCACATTGCCTCACCTTTTATAGGATTCTAATGAGTTTAGGAGCGCCTTCTAAACTCAACATTAAATTGGAATTGTTTATTCCTCCATGTGGGTGTGAAGCCCCAACTGAATATACAAGGGGTTTTCAGAAAATGAAAAATGCAATGTGAGTGTCAACAAAGATTCCCACATGCCCAACACCAAGGCCAATGTGGGAATACCTCCCAATGCTACAAAAACATCAATAGTTATCAACACTGCTTTGTACTATAGCTTATCATGAGAAATTTATGTTAGTAGTACTTTATATTGTAGATTTACTTTATGGTGTAATAATGTGATAGTGTAATAAAGTTACACTATGATTACTTATCATTAATTAAGTTGTATGTTAGTGCTTAAGGGTTGGATGGGTTATGTAACTTATGTCTTCCTCAATGAGACAAGTCTATGTAATGTTACTCACACCTTATAACTAATGAATCATATTGAACCTCTCTCTCCTATTTGTGTTATTGTGAATTTGTAATTGTGTATGCATGTAATTTTGATATTAGAGCTATGAAGTTGGAGTCAAGGAGGACACATTCGAGAGACATGATGAAGGACAAAGAGGAATTGAAGGATCATAAATATGCATAACCTCGAATGAGTTTAGAGATTGAGGTGCACATTAGGAAGATCACAGGTAGAGGCATATGGAATTGAGTTGGGGCATGTGAGATAAGTTATTTGAATTTAGTTTAAAAAATGGTTCCTAAGTTTTAATTTTAGGATAAAAAATGATAAAATAATTATCACTGAGGAATGAAAATTTTGACCTGCGCTTGCTAAAGAGAGCATGAGTTTCTATGCTATGGATTGGGTGGGGTGTAGGTTGACTACAACACAAAAATTGCTCCTCTCTAGAACCACGTGATTTTTTCTTGGTTGTGTAGGAAAGTGAAAAAACTTGATAATGGAGTAGTGGTGTAGGAGAAAGTGCATGCAAGTGATGCAACACCAAACCCACAATTAGACCCATGATATCCTTGCATGTAGTAGGTAGAGGAGGTGCATGCAATCTGCACAACACGTTTTGGGATTTGTAGACAGATGTGATCTATAGAACCCCCTAAACACAAATCTACATTGATCCCCTTGACAAACACCCAATAGTGGACAAACCACTGACATACCTATAGGCATGTTATTGCACAACTAGAATTGTGCAAACATGATACAGTGTTAGCAAAATTCAGATAGAGTTGTATGTTTTATTTTGTCTTTAGCAATACATTTTTATGCAGTTTTTATTGCACAAATTTTTTTGAGGTGTGCATTAGGAAGATTAGGAAAAAAAATTGGCAGTAGGCTAGAGGGTTGGCAGGACAATAGTGGTGTTGGGTTGGTTTTTGGTATAGTAGACAACGAGTGAGCAGACAACATGTGGACACATCCACGTGTGGAGGTGACTATGTTGTTTGAGGTTGATTAGTAGTTTTCAGAATTTTGGTGATTGGTGCTTGGAACAATTTTTTTAATTAGAAGAAAATGATGAATATATCAAACATAGTCTTGGATCCAACTAAAATGTTTATTGGTCATAATTTAAATGTTTGGGAGCAATGTATGATTGCCATATTCCATTACAATTGTTTTTTAGTAGCCACAGGGAAAGAGAGGAGACATCCCAAGGACACAGATCAACAATAAGAATATGATGTGAAGAATATATATGTGATGGTGTTGATTAAATTGTTTGTGATAGATGACATGCTTACACAAGGCCAAGATGCATAGGATGCTTACAAGGTGTCGACGATATTAAAGGAGATGCATAGGAATTTTGACAAAGAAAGATATTTTTTCCTCAAAATTTTACGTTTCTCTATGAAGATAGATGAGGGAGATTCACTCTTAGAACACTTTTGAAGCTGAAAGGCATCTGAGACAAGTTATTGGCTATTAGTAGGGAAGTTGATGAAGAAGATTTGGTAGTAATCATTTTGAAAATCCTACTTCCTTCATTTGAGAATTTTATTGAAACATTGAATGTTGCTTGTAAGTCTTTTGATATCACATTTGAGAAGTTGGTGAAATAGTTATTAATAACTATAGAGGGACATGTTGAAGGAAAAATTTGAAAGTGGCAGCAGAGCATTTGAGAGTCTGTTTGTAGCAAAAGTAAAAGGCAAGTAGAACCAAGATGGAGGCAAAAGAAGTGAAGGCAAGACTACATGTTTAGGTAAATTTGGTAAGAGTGTGAAATGATTTTATTGTGGTAGATATGGAGACACGAGGAAGGATTGTAGGAGCGGTTGAGGGATGAGCAACACAACCAAGGGAAATGCTGAAATAAATAAGTAGACGTTACAGAACATGAAGAAGATGAACTTTATACTTTTTTGGCTTCACAAATGGGTTGTAAGAAGTAAGATGATTGTTTTTTCTATTCTAGTGCATCTAAACATATGACTAATGGGAGTGACTAGTTTGTTGAATTTGTGGAAGATATGATTAGGTCAGAGACAATCGTGTTGGGTGATGGCAAAGAGTGCTACATGGAAGGCTACATAAATGTGCTAATTTAGGTGAAAAATGTTATGACCGTAATGAGGTTATATATATGGTTAAATGTATATGTAAAAGGGGTCGGCCTAATAGTGGGCCCACATGGGAAATGATTGAGATTATGTATATATAGAGGTCAAGAGAATCATTATTATATACGTGGACTTATGATTTTATATATGGATGTATTTCCATTATTTGAGAGTGGTCTTTCTAATGTATAAGGATGTATTTTTAACCCATCTTTATTAGCACTTTGGGAGGTCTTCTCCATGCTAATATTTTGTGTACATTGTGTGTATGCTAGTTTATTATGCTGTTTTACATAATGTCACATTGTTTGTGTTTGTGTTCAAATTCGGTGACGATGAAATTTGAATAGAATTTGGATTTTTGGATGAAATTCGAATAAGAGTTTCCTTCAAATTCCTCTATATATTTTTAAGATATTAAAAGTTAAAACATAATCGACATTAACATATAATTGCATGTAATATGTTCTCTTTAAATCAATGTTGCCAATATTACAAGAATATCGACAATATTTCGATATCTCACGATATTTTCAGAGAGCCGATAATTTCAGGAGAAAAAATCAGAATATTTTACTTGTGAAAATATGGTGATATTCTCTGAAATCTCATGATAATATCGCGTCGCAATTGAAAAAATTGTTGAACCTACAAATAGGTCAGCAATAAAGTGGTTTTTTTGGTCGTCTTCTAGAGGATGTCGGATTTTAATGCCAACTGTAATTTTTAAGCCTTTATAGTAAATCAATGCACACATAGATTCTTTATAAACATAGAGATTTACCCTGGAAACCCTTAACCGAGAAAACTAGCAAATGTTTAGAACTGTACCTCTAACTCTTGTTGTTATTAACTTCGCCATTTACAATGAAATATATAGGATCCCATTGTTAGAAAGTAATGGATGTGCTTGTTTAACCATAGACAATATAACAATATTGTCACCCAACCATAGGCCGAAGCCACCCCCGATCACCTTAACCTTGACAGAGAATGATTCTGGAAGCAAACCAATAGCCAACCAAGGCTAATACATAAAGATAACCAAGACTAATCAGAAATTCCAACCATAACCAACAGAAAGTCCGAGCCTAAACTAGGAAACTAGATTGCGGCAACTGCTGACTGCAGTTGCTCCCCAGTTTCTGCAGTGCACACTTCTTCCTAGCTGAAATTCTGAGTTGTGTGTACAAAATGAGGTCTGGATACTTGTATTTATACTATTTCCTAAGTTGTATGGGCCAACCTCTCATTCTAGAGACTAAATACTTAATATTAATTATTTCCTTTAGCTAACTTGTCTTCTAGGGTTATGTTCAATTATTTAGGGTTACTTCTTGCTTCCCAGAATATTCTATTCTCATCAAGGTTACACGTGGAGGTAAATACCTCCCGCGGCTACCATAATATCAACACTCCCTCCTAGCTAGGGAGGTATTGAAGGAAATGGTCTTGAGAACAAACATACCATTGAACCGGTAGCATCATCATAGTCATACAGACTATCTCATGATCAGATTACGAGCACCATCATCACTATCATCTGATAGCATCAACTGCATCATCTCTTACAACCATACATCATCTGAGTAATCAGGCATGATGTTGAATAATTTACTTACTTCACAGGGTGATACAAGGACCATTCTTCTAATCCGGACATACGTCCTAGAAGAATGATTGTCCCAACAAATGCTAAAAGTTATGCCATGTGTTAAATTATGAGCTTGATTTCTTATGCAGATTAATTCTTTTATTTTCTTCAATACTTTGATTCCATCTTAATATACTTCAACAATTCCAAATCATAATCGAATAGCAATAATTATGTTGATAAGTAAACATGCATATCAACAACACATATACCCTGGGGAAACCCTGTACAGGGAGAAAAACCCCAGCAAACAATATTCCTTTATTGCATTAATAATGTAAGATCTCTTACAAATATCCACCATGAATGTTTTGCTCTCAAAGAGCTTGCCAAGATGACTTTGACCTGACAAAGACTTACAAGATCTTTCTGAAATACACCTTTGATATGCTGCCTCTTTATCACTGATGTGCTCCTCTATTGCTTCACCCTCAACCTACATATGAAAACTGTGTTTCAAAACTCTGTTGCAGAACTGTGTTGAAGAGAGGGTTCGACCTCTTCTTATATAGGCTGAAGAGGGGAAGAGGGGAAGCTCGAAATAGTAACCTGATTGCATGCATTAAACATAACTCAGCTGCATGCTTTAGTTCGAACTTAGAACTAGACTTGAGATTGGTTACAACTTAGCTTTACACTTTAGTTCGAACTTAGAACTAGACTTGAGATTGGTTACAACTCAGCATTACACTTTAGTTCGAACTTAGAACTAGACTTGAGACTGACATGCTTTAGTTCAAACTTAGAACTAGACTTAAGACTTTAGTTGCAACTCAACATTACACTTTAGTTATAAAGTAGAAATAGACTCAAGACTTTAGTTGCAACTCAACGTTACACTTTAGTTCTAAAATAGAACTAGACTCAAGACTTTAGTTGCAACTCAACATTACACTTTAGTTCTAACATAGAACTAGACTCAAGACTTTAGTTACAACTCTTGACAAGGCAATTCGAAATTCTCTTCATGGTGGATAATGTTTACACGTGCCAACGCACTAGATCAATACAATTACATCATTTGCAATATTAGGAATATCGTTTATTTCTAGGTCATAGGAATTTTATATTCAACCTAAATTTTGCTAGATGCTTTGACTTTTTCTCATGGCTCACAAGGTTTGACTAGGCTCACAGAGGTTGTATGTTCCCCCTGACTTTTGCACTAGTAAGTCTATGCTCATAGAGGTTGTACGTTCCCCCTGACTTTTGCACTAGTCTGTCTATGCTAACAGAGGTTGTACATTCCCCCTGACTTTTGCATTAGACTCACATAGCATCCCATTCATCCTGACTTTTGGTTTGACTCACAGAGGTTGTATGTTCCCCCTGGCTTTTGTCAATACCTCACATGACTAGTTGATTCTCCAAATCTCCCTGGCTAGCCTCAGGGTGGCCCATATGGCCTCTCATTGGAGAATGACTGTCGATGCTGCTAAATTTAACACTCCCTCTCAGCGAGGGAGTCATTCTCAGCCACACCAAGCTTGCCTCTTAGCTGCACAAATTGTCTTGAGATCAGAGGCTTGGTCAGGATATCAACTACCTGCTCGCTCGTGGCTATGTATTGTAACTTTACAGTTTTTCTCTGGACCAAGTCTCGGATGTAGTGGTACCTCATGTCAATATGTTTTGACCTATCGTGAAATATCGGGTTCTCTGTTAATTTTAGGCAACTTTGATTATCACAATGAACCACTTTCGTCTCGAGCTTGTCACCAAACAACCCAGAAACCAATTTTCTGAGCCATACTGCTTCCTTGCTAGCATCACTTGCTGCAATGTACTCAGCCTCTACTGTACTCTGTGCAATGGATCCACTGGGCTTCCTGCCCAGTCAGCATCTGCATACCCATGCAGAAATAAACCACCACTGGATGTATATCTCAGACCATGAGTAATGGTCCCTCTGAGATATCTTAAGATGTGCTTTGCTGCCACCCAGTGTCTCTGTCTCGGTTCAGTCATGAGCTGACTCATTGCAATCACTGCATCGCATATATCTGGCCTAGTGTGAATCATGTACATCAATGATCCAATCAACTGCCTATACATGGTGGGATCCACCAAATCTGAACCTGTATCAGAATCATGTAGCTTCCTCAAGTTGGTAACCATCGGATCTGTAGAAGCTGCGAAAGAGATAAATTCATCGGAGAATCGGGGATCGCGAGTTCAAAGTGCAAAGAACACTTGACATCGAAAACCCCGAAATCGCGATATGCGATTTTGCGATTTAATCGCAGCCGTTAAAACCAAGCAGGGATCTGGACCGTTTATTCGTGTGGACGCGTGGCAGCCTGGAGGCTCCATCGGAGAATCGGCGATAGAGAGTTTGAAATATCCAACTCACTTGACGTTGAAAACCCCGAAATCGCGATATGCGATTTCGCGATTTGATCGCAACCGTTAATCAAGCAGGGATCTGGACCGTTCATTCGTATGGACACGTGGCAGTCAGGAGGCCTCAACGGCAATTCGGGGTTCGGGATTTCATAACGCAAATAACAATGACAACGAAAACCCCGATTTCGCGATATGCGAAATCCCGACTAAATCTGCACCGTCAGTTCAACATGAGATCTAGACCGTTGATCCAACTCACGTCGGTAGACCACGTCACCCAGGGACATGTGGCACAATCAGAGAATGACAGGTGTCAGGCAGATCTAACACTTTAGGCTCATGCAATTCACGAATCAGAGTGACACGTGGCAGGACCTAACATGTGTCAAACCACGTATGACATCAGCAGAGGCATCGGCGATCGAGACTTTGATATGTCAAGAACACACTGCAATAGAAACTCCGAAATCATGATGTAATCATAGCCGTTGGATAAGAATGAGATCTGGACCATTGATATCCTTCATCGGAGTATCGAGGATCGGGATTCGGCACTTTGCAATGTCAAAATCTCTTGACATCAAGAACTCCGAAATCGCGAAATGCGATTTTGCGATTTAATCGCAGTCATTGAATCCAGAATGAATCTGAACAGTCGGATCCAGAAATGACCAGGAGTCAGTGGAGGACAGGTGTAAGGAGAAGAGAGGAGGTCGGGAATCAGCATATCGTAGCACCAGGGGACGTGTGCACATTATCCTTGTAAACCCTGAAACCCCGACGAGTGGTATGGTGGCGGTCACATGATAGCTGGTCACATGGACCTTTATGTAGACAGAAGGGGCTAAAGCTCGGGAATGAGAAAATCAGGGATCGGAGAATCGGGGGTTTCGAGTACAAGTGCATATCGACAATGAGAATGCCGAATTTGCGAGGAGTGAAATCCTGATGGGATCTGAACCGTTGGATCAGGCATTGATCGGAGGTTTGCTGTTGTTCATCACACAATAACGATTCAGTAATGAATCAGTTAAATGAAACTAGCTTATGATGACGAATTGGTTAGCGTTTCAGTTGCCAAGACAGATGTCTTCGGATTTTCCATTGGAAGGGGAAGTGGAACCGTCATAACAGAATGTATAAAAGAAAACGAGTAACATTGAATGGGTTGATCGTTCTGAATGAAAAATGTGTAAACAGTAAGAAAAAGAATATGAGCATAGGAATAGCAAGAAGTGAAGGAACTGTGCAGAACGAGAACAGCAGAAGAGCAACATGATGGACAGAACAGAAGCAGAGCAGAATGACAGAAGACATGATACAGAGAAAACCTGTTGAATAAGAGAAGGGTAGCATAACAATGAATAGAAGACCAGAATTAAAGAACAAAGAAAGACAGGTAAGAACTGATTTATCTGTAAAGTTGAATGTGTATTTAATCATTGATATTTAAGGGTGGTTGGGAGGTGCTCGGGAGGAATGTTGTCCTCAAAAGTTCAAGTGGGTGCTTGAATACAGGAAGTTGTAGCTTCCATCTGGTTGCAGCCAGAGAAACCAGGGTGGCAGGGTGGTGCTAGGGAGAACAAGTGTTCTCTGTTATGCAGGTTGGAGCCTGTGTAACTGGAAGTTGGTGCTTCCATCCAGTTGGTGCTGGAATACTCAGGGAGTTGGTGCTTCCTTCTAGTGG
>JASDQU010105649.1:25458-38251 GCA_032191745.1 Picea mariana
AGAGAGTTGGTGCTCTCAACAAGTTGTAGCTTGTAAAACAGAGGTAGCAGCCTCACATTGAGTTGGTGCTCAATTGTAAATGATGTACAGAACTGCAAAAGACTGCCTATCATTTCGAAGAAGAAGAGGTTTTCTCCCTTTATGGGTTTCCTCGTGAAAATCTGTCTCTGTGTGTGTTTTATGTGTGACTAATGATCTTTACTCTTACTGTCCATATGTTGTATGTTGGTAGATGACACATGAAGAAATATTAATAATTATTTTAAAAGGCATAAAATTGTTTAAGCTTATAAACAACTGATTCACCCCCCCTCTCAGTTGTTTTAGTATTTCCAACATTAAGTGTATTCAATATTATTTAACTTTTAACCATTAGAAAAGTAACTACATGCATAAGGATCACTGAAAGAAAGAAATCCACAATATACACAAGATTTATCCTGGGAAACCCTCTTGGGGGAGAAAACCCAACAAAGCTTCTTCAATATAGATTTGTCAACAATAACAATGTCTCTCTCAAGAGAGATCTCACCAAACAAAAGATAATCAAAAGCTAGACCAGAAACCCTAACCAGAATAGGGTAGTGCACCACTAGACCAAGATAGGCCTCCAAGAGATAACCAAAATCCTTCACCAGAACACCCTTACTCTGTAGTTGCATCTCCTCCTCAGACTTTTTGATCCAGATGGATGTTGGTGGCCTCCCACCTATTCCAATTGGTTCATTTTGGCAGTTTTCCAGTTTGACAGTTTTTTTCCTATTTTTCAATTCCTTGACTTGCGGGGCCGTTTTGAGGCCCTAAACAACGTTTTTAGGGCTCGACACAATCGAATAGAACTTTCCAATGGGCCATTGTGCGCATAAAACGAAGATCGTATGAAAAATTTACGAGCCCGAGAAGTTGATGTACTAACTTACCCAAACGAGGCCCACATGACTTTTGGTGCTTCATCTCCTAGGGTTAGGTATTTGGATGTCTAGGGTTTTTTACATTCCTGTTTATTTAAAAAAAGGCCTTCAGAGCCTCAATGTAATCATCTTCTTCCGAATGATCCCATCCATCACATCTCTTCTCAGAGATAAGATGCCACCATTCCAACAAGCTTGTTTTCCGCTGCATTTTACAGTTTCAGCTTATTTCCTTATTGAATATAAAACCAGTTTTACTGTATCTCTGTTATTTTGTGTTAAGCATCTTATAATAATCTATATTAATTTTGTTCTCCTCATAAAATCTGGATTAGTGGTATCAGAGCGGTCTTCTCCTTGTCGTGTTAATGCATGTCCCCAACGAGGTCAGGGTACAAAGAATTGGGTCTCGAGCTTGTTTCTCTTGAGGACAAAATATCTCGCATGCCCAAATGACCTCTCATGGTAGGAGAAAATAAAGATGATGGGACAAGATATCCTTTCAAAATATTGCTTGAGGAATCCCTCGCGCAATAGACGAACGAGATGATGAATAGTTTCACGCAAATCCTTCAGTGACTACCAACATGCAACACATCTTCCTCGAGCAGAGTCGCCTTCCCCTTCAAGGTACAAATCAACTTTGATATTCCTATATTTGAAGGTTAGATAGATGCAAATGTTGTAGACAAGTGGTTGAATCTACTAAAAGGGTATTTTTTTGTCCATAACTTTTCAATTAGAGAAAAAATTACTTTTGCGCTCCTCAAAGCCATTCCCCATGTCAACGATTGGTGGGAAACTTTCTGTGAGCAAAAGGAAATAAAGGAACCCTCATTATTTAAAGTCGCGACCACCTGGGAGACCCTCATGGATACTATTAAGGAACAATACTACCCTGTCATAAGTTATGACAACTTGTATACCAAATGGACCACACTGCGACAAGAAAGAGACCATGCAGTGCCAAATTTCACAAATATCTTCCATACCCTGCACACCAAGCTGGGTATGAAATATTTAGAGAGACATCTGGTGCTCAATTATCGCGGTGCTTTGCATAGATACATCCATACTGAAATGGAATTTCTGGACATCTTGTCCTTTGGCACGACCTATCGATATGCCGTCAAAATCAAGCAGAAGCCTAAACAAAAGACACGAAAATTTGGGCCTGGGAACCCCTCGCAGAAAAAACTAGGAAAGGGTGACCCCAACCTACAAAACAAATGATAAAGAAAAGATGGAAAGTATCATGACAACTAGTCCAAGCCACAAGTAAAGAAGGACACCGGAAATAAAAAGAAGTATACCAGGAAGTGGTGCGACTTCCATAAGAGCCCTTGGCATAACACTGTTGATTTCCACTCAAAGAAGTCACCGTTGGATGAAGTGAAAGCCTCTAAATCAGATGCGGGTTCTGAATCTGAGTCGGAACTAGAAAGGGGAAGACAAATCATTGACGCAGAACCTCGTGCCATCGTTTCTACCACTAACCTACAACCTAGTGAACTAGACACGCTAGAAGAAGGTGAGCACCTTTTCCATTCGTAGATGTGGGTAAAAGGCACCCCATTGCACTTCATCGTTGATAATGGTAGCTAAAAGAACCTCATCTAAGAAGAGGTCATCAAGTGGTTGTCCCTGCCAACAACTTCGCACCCACAACCCTACACCACTGGATGGCTCCACCAAGGAAGCGATCTCCGCGTCAGCCAATAGTGTTGACTATCGTACGACATCAAACCCTTCAAAGATGAGGTATTGTGTGATGTTGCTCCTCTTGAAGTTTGTAATGCTCTTTTGGGACAACCTTATTTATGGAAACGTCATGTATATGAGTCTAGGCCTTGTAGTTTTATTATTAATTTGAACAAGAAATTGTACACGATACTCGATGCAGTCCCTCCTAGTGCTATTTCCTTGATCTTTTCCAAGCAATGTAGGAAGGTCATCTCTCAGACCGGAAAATTTGTCTTCTTCGTCATTTTCTCTCCGAGTAAGTGAAAGATCACAGCCACATCTAGGGCCTCCACGATCAATCTCTCCACACAACAGAATAAAGTGGATAAGGTTGTGGAAGAATACTCATATATCTTCTCCTCTCCTACCAAGGTACCTCTACACTGCCAGGTCAAGCATCCCATCGATCCGACCTGAGGCGTACTGCTACCCAATGGGTCAGTCTATCGCTGCTCTCTATTAGAAAACAAGGAGATCAAGAGGCAGATCCAAGAAATTATCCACAAGGGGAACATCTGTCCCAGATCATCTCCTTGTGGGAGCCCAATCGTACTAGTGTAGAAGAAAGACGGGACCTGGCGAATCTACATTGATTACCGGGTCCTGAATAAAATCACAGTTCGGAATCGGTACCCATTTTCCCGAATCGGTTACCTCTTTGATCAGCTCACGGGGGCCAAATACTTAAGTAAGATTGATCTGAAGTCTGGCTACCACTAGGTCCCGATAGAACATGCAGATGCATGGAAGACCACCTTCAAGTCAAAAGAGGGTTTTTTTGAATGGTTGGTCATGCCCTTTGGTTTGACAAATGCTCCAACAAATTTTATGAGGATGATGGACGATATCCTACGACCTTTCACCAACACTTTTGTAGTGGTGTATCTGGATGACATCCTCATATACAACAAGACTTGGGTGAAACACTTGCAACATATTCAACAGGTTCTGCACACCTTGCGGAAACACAAACTATATGCAAACTTGGACAAATTCTCCTTCGGCATGGACAGGGTCCATTACTTAGGCTACATCATTGATCAACATGGTGTGCATGTGGATCCAACCAAGATTGAGGTCATCTGTGACTAGCCACCCCCAACCACACTCACTGAGATTTGGAGCTTCTTGGGCCTCGCCAATTTCTATCGCAGGTTCATGTTGGGATTCTCTTATATCGTATGGGCCCTCAGCCAAGTAACCATGGGTGAAGGTAAGAAAAAATTTGTGTGGGGCCTGTCCCAACAACAAGCCTTCGATGACTTGAAGCAACGTTTGTGCTCATCCCCAATACTTTATTTACCAGACCTCCAAGATCCCTTTTAGATCGAGACAGATGCTTCAGACTATGCTATGGGCACCATTCTCACTCAACAAGGCCACCCCGTCGTGTATCATAGTGAGACACTATCAGATGTTGTCCATAGTTACCCTACTTATGAAAAAGAAATGTACTCCATTATGTAAGCTTGCTGCTAGTGGATACATTATATTCTGGGGAAGGAGACAATCATCCACACGTATCACAAGACACTACAGTTCATGCAGACCCAAGGAAAATTGCAGAATGACTGCCATCATAAGTGGTCCACATACTTACAACAGTTCCACCTCAACATCAAGTATAAAATAGGAAGTACCAACCGAGTTGCTGATTGCCTCAACCGACCTCTAGTCACAACACTCACCACAATGCTAGACTCTTGCAACCATGAGACCTCTGGATGGCCCCACCTCTATGAGACAGACCCTGACTTCTCCACTACCTACCAAATGTTGGTACCAAACTCAGTGGTCTCTAATTTCCATCTTTAGGACGGGCTGTTGTGCCGTATGGTCCATCTCTGCGTTCCATCAAGCGAGCGCATGAAGCTGATTTGGGAAGCTCACTACAATCGGGTGGCATGACACTTTGGCATCGAAAAGATAGTGGCAGTACTAGAAAAACATTTCTACTGGCCGAAACTTCGACAAGATGTCAGAAAGTATATCAGGTCCTACACTGCCTGTGCTATTTCCAAACTGACCACTAAGAAATAGGGCCTGTACACCCCTCTTCCTACTCCTGACAAGTCATGGGAATCCATCTCCATGGACTACATGTCAGGCCTCCCATCCACCAAGAGGGGAAATGACTGTGTTTTTGTGGTTGTTGATCACTTTTCCAAGATGACGATTTTGGCCGCCTGCAAGAAGAGCATCACTATAGAGGCCATTGCCAAGCTCTTCTTTGAACTTGTATGGGTACACTTTGGGATCCCATAAATCATTGTATCATATCGAGACAATCGATTCCTCAACACATTCTAGTCGAGCCTCTAGTCACTGCTGGATACTAGGCTCACCAAATCCACTGCCTTCAACCCCCAAACAGATGGCCAAATTGAGGTCATGAATCAGATGATCGTACATATCTTGTGCATGTACAATTCCAAGCACCCCCTCTCATGGGATGAGAGTCTTCCCTATTTCCATCATAGCTACAACCGATCCCCACATAGCTCAACTGGCCACAACCCCTTTCAGGTGGGGTTGGGATTCCAACCATTGGGCCCCATGGATGTTGCACTTCCCTTGGTGAACACCTCGGACGACTCGTCTCCTGCTCCACCAGAAGCTGACAAAGCCACCCAGATCATTGAGAGGATCCATCACATCCATCAACAGGTTCATGATATTTTACAGACATCCAATGCAAAGTACAAGAAGCGCCACGATCAACACTGAGTGCCACATAAGTTTCAGGTGGGAAACAAATTTTGGTTTCACTTGAAGAAAGAATGCCTTACAAGGGCCCATCGGAAGCTTCACCCACTCTGGTATGGGCCATACACCATCACCAAGGTTGTGGGTGACAATTCTTTTGTGCTCAACATTCCCCCTTTCCTTGGCCTGCACCCAGTCTTCAACGTGGCCTTCCTTCAGCCATATTTCCTACCATTATTGGACACCTCAGAGATAACAGAGATGTTGACACCAACATATATCAACCCTGACTACATGCAAAAATCATCCAGTGATAATATTGTGGACACATAGATCAAGGGCACCCGATATCAAAGGATCCAACTTTATCGAGTTGTCAAAGCAGGGCAACTCCTACACCAAGGCAAGTGGCTCACCTGGGGCCAAATTCAACAGAAATTTCCTCATCTGATGGGGGAACTCAACGCAATGGATACCATTGATTCCTAAGGGGGAGGATTGATCTAGATGAATGTCGGTGGCCTCCCACCTATTCCAACTGGTTCATTTTGGCAGTTTTTTTTCTTGGTTTTTGTGTCCCTGACTTGCGGGGTTGTTTCGAGGACCTAAAAAACATTTTTAGGTATCGCCATAGTCGAAAATTCTGTTTGAGTGATTGAAAAAAAATGTGTATTCCTCGGATGGACCTTTCCAATGGGATATCGTGCGCCTAAAACAAAGATCGTATGCAAAAGTTACGACCTCGGGGCCCACATGACTTACTCAAACGGGGCCAACATGACTTTTGGTGCTTCATCTCCTAGGGTTAGGTTTTTGGATGTCTAGTGTTTTTGACATTCCTGTTTATTGTAAAAAAGGCCTTCAAATCCTCATTGTAATCATATTCTTGCGAATGAGTGCAGTCGTCACATCTCTTCTTAGAGATAATCCACCACCATTCTAGCAAGCTTGTTTTTCATCGCATTTTACAGTTTCAACTTATTTTCTTATTGAATAGAAAACCAATTTTACTGTATCTCTGTTATTCTATGTTAATCATATTTTAATAATCTGTATTCATTTCGTTCTGCTCATAAAATCTGGATCACTTGTGCACTTTTTCTTGAGAGAGAACTTGTGTTGTGTGCATTCTCCAAATGAGGCGCCTAACCTCTTATAAACAGTAGTTAAGTCACCCTTTAATTAGGTCAGGGCCGACTTGTCCAATTGACACTTTCTAATCTACATTTGAATTTTACAAAGGCACAATAGGGTCGAATTTACAAACAAAGCATAATATTATTTATTAGGGTTTTGAATTGGTCTAATATAATAAGATACAATTAGAATACCTTCTGAATCTACTCAAACTTCAATAGAATAAACCAACAATCCACATCCCATTTACATGTCACAATCACAAAAAGAGTGCTTACATCATCATCCTCTTGGTTTCCTTTTCTTTCGTCACATGAGCCAATGGAAACACCTATGGTTTCTTGATCTTGCAAGGGTTTCTTTACTTGATCCATCCCTTTCAATTATTCAAAAAAATTATAATTATGTTTATATATTTGAAAAATAAATTCATCATAAGATACCAAACCCTTGTCCTCTTTGAAATCAACGATGATGGTTTTTGGAATGTCCTCATGTAAGTTTACATAATCATCACAAGATGTTTTCTTTGGAACAAGATGTAATGCATAGTATTCAATGGATTCTTGTCCATCAAAATATTCATAAGGTGCTGCAGCATGGTATTCAAGAGTTTCACCCCCCTCACTTGGATAAGAAACTGTGCATTTTAAGCCTTTACAGTATAGAAATTTACACACATATTCTTTATAAAACAATAAGAAAACAATAGAATTCACACATGACACTCATATATTTACCCTGGAGACCCTTAATCGGGAAAACCAACAAATATTTAGAGCCGCACCTTTGAATCTCATTGTATTAACTTCACCATTTATAAATACAATATCTATGATTCCACAACATCCAAAACCTTAATGCATTGAACTAGATTAGATTACAACTTTAATTCCTTAAGTGGAATTAGAAAACCATGGGCCGGAAAAACATGTACCAAAACATCCCAAAATGGACCTTCTTGTGTGATCCTTCAACATAAATAGAGCCCCAATTCCATGAATTTATTTGATTAACCATGTAAGTGAAGATATCTTCTTTGCACTATAATCATAAAACCATTCGAATGCATCATTTTCCAAGGTCATTACAAACATATTCATTGCGACATCCTCCTAGACAACATTGAGATATGAAATGAGTGAATCAATGGAAGATGTAATATGTAGTTTCATTGAATCAATATGTTGTTGGAACTTTAGAGTGTGTTTGTCCCAATTTCGATAAGACAACTCATTTGGATACCCTAGGATACTCGAGACATTTGATGGATCAAACCATCCTTTGATCTATGATTCTTCTAAAAACACTGTTTTCTTTACTTCAAATATGACAAGCTTATCTAAAATTTGGAAAACATATATAAATATACCATATTTCAGTATCAATGGATTCTCAAAGGGAATCTTCAATTTCCTTCAATTTTCACTGGATTACCTCAGCCTTACACACATGTCATTTCAAATATTTTGGAATCGTGGCTTCATTCCTTCATGGAGTTGCTAGTTGAGAAAGAAATATTCAAAGAAATTCCCTCATTAAATCACTCTAGACAATCTACTAAATCTTGTTCGACAAAACAAGGTATTTCCTCACAAGACCAACACCTTAAGCAATTGCTCACACAAACAAATCAAATATCAGTACAATAATGCTTTATGTGGTTAAAACCCTCAAAGAGGGAAACAATCCATGGCCCCAACGAATGTGGTCACTTGAGGAAATATATTAATACAAAAGAAAATTATCGTACATAAGAGTTTCTCACAATTGATCTTCAACAAATGATCCTCCATGATCTTTAAATATATATTATGGACCAATTGGGTGCTAAGCCACAAATCAATATAGCCGTTAGTATCGAGAAGAATATAATCGTCAAATCATTTTATGTCTAGAACATATCGCGACCATTCGATTACATAACTACAAATGAATACTAAAGAAACACACTTTTACCTAAAAACACATTAGACCAAGTTGATCTTAACTAAATCCCAAGTGTCTAAATATCCTAACATCTCCCCTTAAAAAACAATTGGGATATTATTGAAGGATTTACAAAGGTGACACAACATGAGAAGGAAGGAGGTATTAGACCTATCCTCTCTAATGACAACTTCCTAAACTCCTAACATAGATCAAAGTTTGGAAAATTTCACCTCTATAAGGGACTTTGTGAAAATGTTTGGAACTTGATCATCTGTAGGGAAAAAAATCACTTCAAGAACACGGTTTTTGAATAAGATTTCTAATGAAGTGCATATGTAGTTCAATGTGTTTGTTGTGATGATGTTGAACTCGATCTTTGGAAACCTTGATGGAACTTTGATTGTCACACAAGAGGATGGTTATGTGATGTTGCTAGTATATGTGATGTTGCACTAAATTCTACTCAATAATCCACTTTTGCCGAAGAAAGAGAAAGTTCTTGTTGTTTCTTATAAGCTCAAGTGACATGTCTAGAACCAAGTGATGGTTCCCTATTTTGTAACCTTTCTAACCATCTTTTTCCTTTTTCCTACATCCGTTTTACCATGGTTTATCAAATTCATTAATGATCCTTTCCTCACCTAAGTTGGCATATTTTTACATAGGTATTCTTTATCTAATTACCTGGAACTTTATTGAAGTCTATTGATGCATTAGGATGATTTTTATATTCTGTATATAACTTGTAGATTGAGGAATGCTACAGATCATGCTGCAAGTCATATCTTGTTGATCTGAGTCTCAAACTATAATTTCCTATTGCTATGGATCCAAAAATTTTCATCTACCACATCTTCATATGCCACAGATTTGAGAACTATGGTTCTTACATATTGTATGCTATAGATCCATGAGTTCTTGCTGTCATGTTCTCATTGTTGCGGATTTGTGCGCCAACATATTTTTCTACAAGACCGTAAGCTAGAGAACAAGGAAGATGTGGGGTTTTACATAGTTGTTGCAAAACATACGAATTCCATGGTGGAGAATCATGATTCCACCATAAAATGAATGATAACATCAATCAATTGTGTGGATCACTATTTTAGTTAGAGATGTTTCTTGTTTTTCAGGCTAGATTTCAACAAACCAATTTCAATTTCCTTTTAATTATTATTTTAGACTCTATTTTATGGTGTCTTGAGAATCTATTAGTCTCAATCTTGCTACAGTTAATGGAAATCAATTAAGTTGTTAAGATAGGTGCCTATAAAAGTTAACATCCACCTCTGAGTGAGGGACACACAATTATACATATTTCGACGGTTGTTTTGCCAATATATAGTTAAGATTTGTTTTGTTTTTATCTCTTGGTTTCCTTATGTTCATGAGTTGAGTAAAATTAGAGTTTTACTATGAGTTAAATTTTAGCAGCTGAAGTTATTCCAGTTCCTTTCTCCACAGAGGAAGGGCCCACTTTGAAGGGGACATGTGATGTATTGTTTACTATTTTACTATTCATTATCTAGATTTCCAGTACTATTTATAGTTCAATATTGTTAGCATGTGTTAAGCCCCTAGACAAAGCCTCATGATAAGCATAAATCCCCATGTAAATCCATAGATATCGACTTGATGTATTTCTATTGTTATATTAGCATGGTTGGATAGACCTTTTAATTGTAATTGGACCCTTGGTCTCCTATATATATATATATAAAATAAAATAAGGAGACCTAGTTTAGGAGGATCTCATCTTGTCTTATGCATTGCATATATTGTAAAAGTAGGTTTCCCCCTTGAAGTGGATTATTCATTGGCTATTCTTTGGAGTTTGGTTCATAACAACATCATTTTATTGTTCATGGTTGATTGCTACATATTGTTGAATGTGAATATTTGTTATTGAACTGTTCATAGTTTATTGCTATAGATCGTTGGATGCGAATATTTGATACAAGCCATTGAATTTGTCAATCCTAAGTTATCTTGGTTGTTTATAGTTAGGTTTCATACTCTCCTATACTTTAATTCATCTATGTTTTCTATGAATTATTTAAGTAGAATTAACTTTTTAGTTAGTCTATAAATCATGTTAGTATTCAACTCTTAACTAGTTCTTGAAACTTTCATATACTTTGCACAACACCTCCCTAACATAAAATCCTTAGGTTGAAAATTAGATATATTTGTGAGCTATATGCCATGTTAAAATATTAATAAGTAATTTAGTAATCCTACAATTTTTGGCACCATTTTCGGGGAGTCATTAATGGTTTATGACATTTTTATTTCGTTGAATTAGATAACACATGGTATAGGGATTTTCATTGTAGGAACTATCAAAAATCCTCGTAATATCTCATACATAATGTTTTTCATATATATGCATGAAGAGAACTATAAATATAAGAGAATGAGCTTGTTTTTGTGGTGTAGTAAGATCCATTCGAGATACTGACCATTTTTCAAGTAGATTAGAAGAAGGAGAAGGTTCAAGGGTAAGATCCAATAATCAATTAGATCAAAGGAGGGATCCTACATTTGAGTCTGTAGTAGAAGCTACTTCTATGGTATAAGAATATTTGATTCCCCTCATTGAAAGAACAACAAGGACATAAGAGATGATAAGTGGTAAGCCATATTTAGACTCTTAGAAGAATCTATTCCTAGAGCTATAGTTTTCTGAAGAATCAACTTCCTCTCAAGAATCAATAGAACAAGGGATACGACCCCTTATGGACCCTATAATTATCATCATGGAATATCAATCAACTCATCCAAATAACAAAGCAACTCAATCCACTTACAACATTGATTTGTCTATTTTTCCTACTTATTCCAATTCCCCTATAAATTGTCAAGATATTCACTTAAGATCAGGGATAATTCTTATTAATCAAACTTCTTTGATTATGTTAGAAGATGACGTGGAGGAAGTTCAATAATAGGTAGGAAAATGTATCGTGGAGAATTTTTTTGTTGATCATCCTCCAAATACACCATAGACCACTTCCCCAAGAATTTAAGAACCACCACAACCAAGGGTTGCACAACTTCCTACCTAGGGATCTAGAAATTTTAAGTTTATACAAACTCCTTTCCCAAACCAAGTTTGAATTCCTAGGGGAATTAAAGAATGTATGTGTCAATATCCCACTATTTCAAGCAATCAAATATGTCCCCATATATGCCAAAGTTGTCCAAGAGTTAAGCTTAAAGAATCCTAGTAGGATGAAAAAGGATCCTCCAGCCGTGCATGTGATTGACCAACTAGCATATCTAATGCTTGGGAATATTTTCACTACAAAGTATACAAATCATGGGATTCATATTTTTGATGTTTATATTAACAATATATGTATTTAAAATACCTTAATTTATTTATAGGATGCTATAAATGTAATGACTGTAGAGACTATGGAGAGGCTCAAATTGCTTAACATACATAAAACTCCTATAGTTCTCTAGACGATTGACCGATCCACTATAAATATTGAAGGTATTCTAGAGGATGTGGTAATTTATATAGATTCCTAGGGGTATCCAACAAAATTTATGCTTCTACAACTAAAATTCAAACTTGGGGGTCACCCCTTGATCTTAGGCAGGCCATGGTTAGCCATTGTTGATGCCTATATTGGTTGTAGATCCAGAGACATGACTATTTACCATGGGAATTCCACCAAGAAACTCACCTCATATTCTCCTCCCAAGCCTTGCATAGATGAAGAAATTTCCATGTGGGTAGGGAATGGGGACAATGATGATGAGGATGTTCAACAATTTCTTACAATTGATATAACCCTCTCTTTTAAAGACAAGAATGAATATGATATCATTTGTGATGTCATGGATATGTTACAAGAAGGAAGTTCATTCTTTGCTATATCATAAGAATTCAAGTCTATGTATTTTTATCTATACACTTTATTTGAAACACACAATATGCCAATGGAAATTAGTCTAGGAAGAACACTCAATATTGTTGGGTATGTGTTATATTCTTTGCATGTGTGTGTGTGTGTGGGTGCGTCAGATACGACGACTGCGTCTGATGATCCCTTCACCTAGGGCTCTGCCGTGTGCGCCGGGCGCTTTCCTAGGGGGGTCCCAGGGGGGGCAGGTATGCCCCCCCCCTGGTTACGCGGAGCGTTCGGGGCAACGCCCCGAAATTTTTTTTTTGGGAGGTTTTTGCTATTTTTAGCGGATTTTGCTATTTTTAGCTGATTTGTAAATTAATCCCGGATTAAGGGATTAGGGTTTTGGTATCTACGGAATACCTAAAAACATTGTATATATTGTATGGCAAATGGTGAAATTCGATATAATGAAAAAGAAAGGTTTTCCCGGTTGAGGGTTTC
>JASDQU010105649.1:38351-57938 GCA_032191745.1 Picea mariana
CCGAAGACATCTGTCTTGGCAACTGAAACGCTAACCAATTCGTCATCATAAGCTAGTTTCATTTAACTGATTCATTACTGAAGCGTTATTGTGTGATGAACAACAGCAACCCTCCGATCAATGCCTGATCCAACGGTTCAGATCCCATCGGGATTTCACTCCTCGCAAATTCGGCCTTCTCATTGTCGATATGCACTTGTACTCGAAACCCCCGATTCTCCGATCCCCGATTTTCTCATTCCCGAGCTTTAGCCCCTTCTGTCTACATAAAGGTCCATGTGACCAGCTATCATGTGACTGCCACCATACCACTCGTCGGGGTTTCGGGGTTTACAAGGATAATGTGCACACGTCCCATGGAGCTGCGATATGTTGATTCCCGACCTCCTCTCTTCTCCTTACACCTGTCCTCCACTGACTCCTGGTCATTTCTGGATCTGACGGTTCAGATTCATTCTGGATTCAACGGCTGCGATTAAATCGCGAAATCGCATTTTGCGATTTCGGAGTTCTTGATGTCAAGAGATTTTGACATTGCAAAGTGCCGAATCCCGATTCCCAATACTCCGATGAAGGATATCAACGGTCCATATCTCATTCTTATCCAACGGCTGTGATTACATCGCGATTTCAGAGTTTCTATTGCAGTGTGTTCTTGACATATCAAAGTCTCGATCGTCGATGCCTCTGCTGACGTCATACGTGGTTTGACACATGTTAGGTTCTGCCACGTGTCACTCTAATTCGTGAATTGCATGAGCCTAAAGTGTTAGATCTGCCCGACACCTGTCATTCTATGATTGTGCCACGTGTCCCTGGGTGACGTGGTCTACCGACGTGAGTTGGATCAACGGTCTAGATCTCATGTTGAACTGACGGTGCAGATTCAGTCGGGATTTCGCATATCGCGAAATCGGGGTTTTCGTTGTCATTGTTATTTGCGTTATGAAATCCCGAACCCCGAATTGTCGTTGAGGCCTCCTGGCTGCCACGTGTCCATATGAATGAACGGTCCAGATCCCTGCTTGATTAACGGTTGCAATCAAATCGCGAAATCGCATATCGCGATTTCGGGGTTTTCAACGTCAAGTGAGTTGGATATTTCAAACTCTCTATCACCGATTCTCCGATGGAGCCTCCAGGCTGCCACGCGTCCACACGAATAAACGGTCCAGATCCCTGCTTGGTTTTAACGGCTGCGATTAAATCGCGAAATCGCATATCGCGATTTCGGGGTTTTCGATGTCAAGTGTTCTTTGCACTTTGAACTCGTGATCCCCGATTCTCCGACGAATTTATCTCTTTCGCAGCTTCTACAGATCTGACGGTCCTGGTTCTTTCAGGAAATTTGGATGGGATCCAACGGTCACTGACTCTTCTTCCTTTTTCCTCTGTAAGCTCTTGCTGCACGCGTTTTCTTCAAGGCTGTTCCTCATGGGATCCAACGGTCACTGACTCTTCTTCCTTTTTCCTCTGTAAGCTCTTGCTGCGCACGTTTTCTTCAAGGATGTTCCTCCTGAGCTTTTACTTCCAAATCCCCACGGGGTTTTATCCTTCTTATCCTACTGTCTCTACTGTTTCCATTAATGACAACAACCATCACTGCATTCTATCCACTGAATTTGCCAACACTTAACTATGTAAGTGAAATTTTAACATGGAATCAGAGCAGACCTGAAAGAATCCATTTCATAGCTCCAGAACATCTTGTTGGGAAATTTAAGATTATAGATACGCTCACCCTATCTCAGTGCATATTTCCTTCTGTTTGTATTTTCAAATTGACGAAGAGTCAAAAAAATGCAATTTCTGTTGCAACTGAAGTTATTGTCGGCAACTGCAACAATTGTCGACAACTGCAGCAAAACCCTAGAAGGTGATTTATCCCATTTTTTTAAGGACATTGGTTAAAGTAAGGACATCAAGGAGGTCTCCTTTCCATGGCATATCTTTCCCTCGGATTAGATTTCTGAAATCTGAAGTTTGAAAATTTAGGGTTTCCTCATAAACCCTAGTGTAGCAAGTTTCTCGTAAAAAGGTGGACAAGATGACTTCAAAAACAAAGCTTGATGAGAAGCTTGATGATAATATTGAGGGAGCTAATAATTTCAAATCATGGAAGTATAGGGTGATGCTCATTCTTGAGGAGAATGATCTGGAAGGTTTTGTCCAAGAAGAAGTTGAGGAGCTAGAGGGAGATGAGGAAAAAGAAAAATACAAGAAGAACATGATTAAATCAAAGAGGATCATTATTGATTATATCAAGGATAATTTTATCCCTCACAACTCATCCAAGAAGACTCCTAAGCGGGTGTTTGATGCATTATCCAAGTTGTTTGAAGGGAATAACATTAGCTCAAAGATGACATTGAGGACGCATCTAAAGAATGTGAAGATGCGGAGTTCAGAAACTATTCAATCCTACTTCACAAGGGTGTATCAACTTAATGAACAAGTTGAAGCTATTGGAGACACAGTTGAAGAGGAGTTAGTGATGACTACCTTGAATGGTCTTCCCAGGTCATGGGAATCTTTCATTCAAGGAATCTATTCTAGAAGGAAGATAACAAAGTTTAGCAGACTGTGGGAGGATTGCACACAAGAAGAAGCAAGGATGGTAGATAAAGAAGATAATTTGGGTGATGATGATCAAGCGCTTGCAGCACATACAAAGAAAGGTAAGAGAAAAGCTCATTCTTCCAAGAGGTTCCAAAAGTTTCAAAAGGGTCAAAGAGATTATTCAAATTTCAAATGATGTGGTTGTCAAGAGATGGGACATATTAAATAAATTGTCCCCATAACAAGAAAGAACATGTCATAAAAGGAAAGTATAAAGAAAAGGAAAGTATGATGAACCAGTGCAAAAGAAGAGAATAAAAGAAGATGACTCAGATGAAGAATATGTTTTAATGTCAGCTCTTACAGGGATGGTCTCTCATGGAAGTGACAAATGGCTTGTAGATAGTGGTGCTTCTAAGAACATTATTGGTTACAAGGGTTCTTTTTCAAGTCTAGTTGAGAAGGACTCACCTCATAACATGAAACTTGGAGATGACTACCAGTACCCCATTAAAGGTGTAGGAGAAACCTCTTACAGGTTGGATTATGGGAAGCCAATGAAGATGAAGGATGTTCTATATGTACATGGTTTGAAGAAGAACCTCCTCTCCATTTCAACATTGGAGGAGAATGGATTTAGAGTTTCCTTTGTTGATGGTGAATTTTTGATGTGGCCTAGAGGAAAGAAAATTAATGATGCAGTTTTGATTGGTGAACAAGAAGGAGGATTGTACAAATTGAAGGGACGATTAGATTCAACATTGGCACATAGCACAGTTGATCTAAGTGAGTTATGGAATAGGATACTTGCTCACATTCACTACAAAGCACTGCCAATCGTGAGAAATATGGTGATAGGCCTACTAGAGATACAGGTGAACCATGATGGAATGTGAAAGGGATGCACACAAAGAAAGAATGTGAAGAATCCATTTCCAAGCAGTGACAACAAGGGTAAGGGAATCTTGGACATCATACATTTGGACATATGTAAACCGATGTCATCCACCTCGCTTAGCAGGTATACTTATTATGTTTCTTTCATTGATGATTATTCACGTAAGACTTGCATTTATTGTTTGAAAGATAAAAGTGAAGTGTTTAGCAAGTTTAAAGAATTCAAATATCTAGTAGAAAACCTCTCTGAAAAGAAGATAAAGGATTTAATATCAAATAATGGAGATTTCTCATCAAAATAATTCAATTCATTCTGCATAGAAGTCGAGATTAAGAGGGAGCTATCTACTCCCTACAATCCTCAGCAGAATGGTGTAGCAAAAAGGAAGTAATGAACCATAATGGAAGAAGTGAAGGAAATAATACATGGCCAAGATCTACCGATGCACTTGTGGGAAGAAGCATCCAGAACAATAGTGTATGTGTAGAATAGAAGTCCTCACCATGCACTTGGGAACAAGACACCACAAGAGATGTTTACCAAAGAAAATCCATAGGTCAGCCACTTGAGAATCTTTGGTTTCCATGTGTACGTTCATGTTCCAAAGGAGAAAAGATCGAAGTTGGATCCTTCAAGAAAGAACGGTATCTTTGTTGGATATAGTGAAACATTGAATTCTTATAGATTTTACATCCCTAGTCACCAACAAATTGAGATTAGCAAAGATGTTACCTTCGATGAAGATGAAGCTTTCAACAGATCGAGGCAGAACCATATTGATGAGGTTCATGATGAGGATTCGAAATATCCTAGGATCATAGAGACAGAGGGAGGCAGTGATGTTGTACCTGAAGAGTATATTCCAGAGGATCATGACATGACAAAACCTGCAGAACCACCCCGAGAGAAAACCACCAAGAAGAGACTAGCTTGGGCTCGAGAAGATATTCAGGATGCAGAGTAATATGGAGCCCAATATGGAACTTTCAGATAAAGTAAGAACCTCTACCTTACTCCAATTGCATAGCATTGTTGTGTGATATCATTGACGCAGATCCTGCCAATTATGAAGAAGCTGCAAAAAAGAAAGTATGGCAAGACGCCATGATTGAAGAGTACCTTCCATATTGAAGAATGATGTTTGGGATGTGATTCTGAGACTGAGAGACAAATCTGTGGTGAGCTCGAAGTGGATGTTCAAGACAAATAATTCAACATATGGCAGTATTGAGAAGTACAAGGCAAGGTTCATGGCACGTGGTTTCTCCCAGAAAGAAGGAATTGATTATGAGGAGACATTTTCTCATGTGGTGAGATACACTTCGATTAGAGCTATAATTGTGATAGTTGCAGTGATGAAGTGGAAGGTACACTAGATGGACATGAAGACAACTTTCTTGAATGGTGTGGTAGAAGAGAAAGTGTATGTGGAGAGCCACAAGGTTTTGAGACACGTGACAGGCAGACACATGTGTGCATATTGAAAAAGTTCTTGTATGGGTTGAAGCAAGCACCCATAGCATGGTATGGTAGAATTGATGGCTACCTGATGAGCTTCGTCTTTACCAAGAGTAAAACGGATCCCAACCTTTACTTCAAGGTTGTGGATTGTGGACCAGTTATACTATTTCTATATGTGGATGATTTGTTTCTAACAGGTGTTGAGAATCTCATTGATGAATGTAAGAAGACACATTCTTCAGAGTTCGAGATGAAGGACCTCGGTATAATGCATTACTTCTTGGGCTTGGAGGTATGGCAGAGACCGGATGGGATTTTCCTTAATCAAGAAAAGTATGCAGTGGATATCCTGAAGAGATTTGGTATGATGGCTTGCAAGGCCATGCCTACTCCAATGGTGACGAATCTGAAGTTGTTATGTGATACTTCTTCAGAGACAGTGGATGCCACCATGTATATAAAGTTGGTTGGTTCATTGATGTACTTGATGAACATGAGACTAGATATATGTTTTGTGGTGAACACATTGAGTCAGTATATGGTTGAGCCAAGACGTATTCACTTGGTTGCAACAAAACATGTGTTGAGGTACCTAAAGGGTACATTGGATTATGGACTTAGGTATGATGTGGATTGTGATATTAAAATGCATGGGTACACAGATTCAAATTGGGTCAGTAGTGTTGCAGACTGTAAGAGTACATCTGGATGTTGTTTCATTTTGGGATCGGGTATGATCTCAAGGTTCATCATAAATCATTCCATTGTAGTGATCAGTACATCTGAGGCATAGTACATAGTAGCGTGTTCAGCTAGCAATGAAACAATGTGGGTTCGGAAGTTTCTAGCTGGTGTGTTTGATCTCAAGTTAGAGGTGGCTTGCATCTGGTGCAACAACCAGAGCTATGTGAAGTTGTCGGAGAACCCAATATTTCATGATAAGTCTAAGCATATCGAGATCACATATCACTATATAATGGATATGGTACAAAGAGGAGAAGTGAAGCTCCAATATGTGGCTATGGATGATCAGGTAGTTGATGTGTTGACCAAGCCTCTGTCAAGGGTGAAGCTTGAGTACTTCAAGGATAAGCTTGGTGTGGTCCGGAAGGACGTACCCTTGTGATAAGGTATGATTTGTTATAGATGTGAATCCAAATAGCAGCATGGTATAGTGTGGACAGTAGGTTGTCATTCCTAGGAACTAACTGTGGCACCAGTCAAGATGATATGTACATAGATTCTTCAGGGAGAGAGTGTTTTTCTAGTTGTGGAGGCCCAACCGGTTTGTGTGGTTGGAGGCTTCACGCAGATCCTTTGAGGAGGGTGTACCTCTGGGACAGCTAGAGGGACAACCTAGTTTGTTGGACGTCTTCTACTCCAATGAAATAGTCTGGTACGTAGATCTGCTACTCCAGTGAAATAGTCTAGTAAGCAGGTACTCAAGTGAAATAGTCTAGTACGCAGGTACTCCAGTGAAATAGTCTGTTATATTGCTACTCCAGTGAAATATTTTGGTATATTGCTACTCCAGTGAAATAGTCTGGTACGGATAGATACTCCAGTGAAATATTTTGGTATATTGCTACTCCAGTGAAATAGTCTAGTACGCATGTTACACTGGTGTGCCAACCAGTGGGACTTATTCATATGAGAGTGTAGCCTCTGAGACTCCATATGAGACTTAGATACCCTGTGACCTAGTTCTACATGAGATGGTTTTTTCTATGACTGTAGATCTAGTGCATGGTTATTATGGACTAGAAGAAAGTACCATCATGACTACTGTGCCAACTAGCGCGATTCGGTTTACGCTAGTTACTATTTTGGATGCATGTTGTGTGTGGTTACATAACTTCTTGTGATGTATAGATTCAGTGCATTGTCAACAAGTCAATGGTTAAGACAACAAAAGTGCAGAAGTTGTGTTGATGATTGAAGTATTGATGCAATGTGATGATCATGCTAGAAGAATGCCTTCCTTGCTGAGAGGGAGCGTTGAAGTTTGAGTAGCTTCAGAATATATTCTTATTGTATCTTATTATATTAGACCAAGTCAAAACCCTAAAGAATAATATTATGCTTTATTTGTAAAGTCGACCCTATTGTGCCTTTGTAAAAGTCAAATGTAAATTAGAAAGTGTCAATTGGACAAGTCGAACGTAACCTCATTAAAGGGTGACTTAACTACTATTTATAAGAAGCTAGGTGCTTCATTTGGATAATACACACAACACAAGTTCTCTCTCAAGTAAAAGTGTGCAAGTCTGAGGAGGAGACGCAACTATAGAGCAAGTGTGTTCTAGTGAAGGGTTTTGGTTATCTCTTGGAGGCCTATCTTGGTCTAGTGGTGCACTACCCTATTTTGATTAGGGTTTCTAGTCTATCTTATGATTATCTTATGTTTGGTGAGATCTCTCTTGAGAGAGACAGTGTACTTGTTGGTGAATCTATATTGAAGAAGATTTGTTGGGTTTTCTTCCCCGAGAGGGTTTCCCAAGATAAATCTTGTGTATACTGTGGATGTCTTTCTTTCAGTGATCCTTATGCATGCAGTTAATGTTCTAATTGTTAAAAGTTAAAGAATATTGAATACACTCAACTTCTTAAGCAAAATTTTAACATATTCATATAGATATCATCCATGATATTGATGGTGAGAGCTTGACAGATGAATAAATGAATGTACACCTTCCTTTTCTAATTAGCATTGAGATCCACTTCATGGAGCATGAAGAAGACATTGCAAATTTTAATCCTTTTGATCTTGGATAGCCAAAAGATGTTAAGGTGTGTGATTCATATTCCATTCTTGATCAAAATCTGTGTTTTTCCATCAATGGGGTGGATTTCTTACACATGAGCATTGTCTCACATTACGCATACAAAAATTTTATAGCGATGGATATCTTTGATGTGTACCCTATTTATATATTCCAAAAAGTTTTCAAAAACTGCATGCTCAAACGTTGATGTATTGTGGCATTTTCAACACTCTAGAGAAGGGCCCTATCAAGCCCTAAATCATGATCGGAATTCATTTTCCAAATCTGAAATTGTGTGGCATGATTTTGTGGATGTTTGATAGAAGGCAGCAAAGAGAGGTAGCAAAATTTTCACCTACTAACTTCTAGGACCTTGCTGCTAGAGGATATTATAGGTGATCAACATGGTAGTAAAGGATTACAATTGTTGGAGGATGTACATCAACCTTTAGAGAGGCATTTTGTAGTGCATGGAGGTGATTCTTGGCTTGGTAATGGGCTACCCCATTCATATATTGGAGGAGATGATTATATCAGTCACATATAACATTGGATAGAACAAACATGTAGCAACACACGCCAACCTTGGTGTTATCTTATTGTTTTCTTTTGTCTTTAGGAGCTCACCTCTGTTTTAATCCATACAATGATAGAGATTCCAACCTATGCTTGCAAGACCTTTAATGTAGCCATGTTTTGGTTTGTTTTCAAACACAAGGGGAGATCTTATCTTGAAATGATACAATGATTGCATTGGCTCTTTGATTTCAATTAACATTTCAACTTCCTATTGTAGAGTAGGGTAGGAAGAGTTAGCTCAAGTTTCATGAGTACTAGGTTTCATTTATATGTTCTCTTTGGAATTTTGGGCTCATGCCTTTATTGGTAGTGCCCCTTGAGAATGGGTAATTATATGAACATTCTCAAGTCCTTTCATAATAAATTGGGATCGAAGTCATTTTTCATTTTGTGGTAGGGATGTGAATTTTTCGATCCATCGCATCATAGGAAACCAAATCTTTGATTCACTTTGTGGGTACAAATTCAATGAAGATTCTAGTTTGCACCCCATAAGGGAGTACAGTCCGCATATAGAGCTAGTTGTTACCCCTTGAAAATGCATGGTTCATTTCACATTTGTATGGGTCTTTATTCTCTCACTAGTGCAATGAGAGATCCTTGGAGTTCAATGGCAGTCACAAGTTGTGAGAAGAGATTTTGGCATGCCCCTTGTGCTTGTTGCTTTCTTTCATGAGCATTTCTCATCATCTAGAGAAGGGGAAAAGGTGTGAACGATTATTGATGATGGAGGATTTTTCGAAGATACTTCACCATGAGGTTCCACTTGGACACACTTGAGGCAAGGTTACATAGCTTATTTTACATTTTTTTGCATCATGCCTTTATTTGTAGTGCCCCTTGAGAGTGGGTAAAAAAATGAACATTCTCAAGTCATTTTGTAATAAATTGATATTGAACACAATTTTCTTTTTGTTGCGGAGATGTGAATTTTTTGATCTGTCACCTCATGAGCAACCAACCCTTTGATTCACTTTGTAGGTACAAATTATGTGAATATTCTAGATTTCTCTTGCGCTCCACAAGGGAGTGTAGTCCCCATATGGAGTCAATTGTTACCCCTTGAAATTGCATGGTTCATTTTTCATTTTTATGGGTGTTTCTTCTCTCACTAATGGAGCACGAGAAATTTGGATTTAAGTGGTATTCATTGGTTGCGAGGAGAGATTTAGAGGATATGCACCTTGTCCTATCTTTCTCGAGCACTCTCGTCGTTTGGAGAAAGGACAAAGGTGTGGAGGATTATTAATGATGGAGGCTTGTCCAAAGACACTTCAACATGAGGTTCCACTTGGACCCACTTGACACACATTCGAGGTGAGAAAAAAGAAATCCATAGAAGAAGAATGCCCTAGTCCAAGGAATATATTATGGCAAGGCAAAGGGTCAAACAAAGACCTAGAATATGAACACCCTATCTTGTTGGAATTTTGGATCATGACATGTGGCAAAGACAAAACCCAAAGGAGAAAAATGCCCTACCTTGGAGGAGAAAAACACCCTACCTTGGAGAAGGCTCGAAGCATGACAAGTGGAAAAGATAAAGAGCTAATGGAGGAACCCTTGGCTTGAAATGGGGCCATGTGGCACTTGAAAGCATTTCCATTGTCGAAACTTGCTTCATTGGCACTATGGATAGAAAAAGGCAATGAATGACCTCTAGGAAGCAATGCCAAGCAAAAAGGAGGAAAAGTACACATGGAATGAGAAATTTAGGTGTTGTATGTGATGATGATGGGGTCAGACCTAGTAAAAAGGCCTCCAAGTGACAAAAAGTCAATTTATAAACATAAGTTCAAGTTATGAAGAGGTTGGCCCTAGTAAACGTCAATCAATGAACATAAATTTAAGTTACTATGGGATCGGCTCTAACCCAATGAAAAACAAAGACTATAAGTGTCACCTTAATGAAGAATTAGACCATTTCACAAGGAGTGCTCGTGGAGAAGAGAAAGCATCTACTAGGGCTTAGAAAGAGATTTGGGAGGTGCCCCTTAACATTTGAATCTTCCAAGTAGCATTTTGAACACTTGTCAAACACTAAAGAAGCCATATGGAGGTGTGCCCTAGGTGGAAGGACATTTTTCATGGGACTAAATATAATTTTCCCTCTCTAAATCCCAAAAGAGACCAAACCCTAATTTGGAAGGATGGAAGCCTATAAATAGAGGAGAGATTCATTTGCTAGAGGCGTGGTTGGAAGTGTGGAAGATCCCCTCCAAGCCTAGTTGAAGATCTTTTGGGAGGAAGAAGTTAAAGGGTATTCCAATGTAAGGTTCATCATCTTTCTTTTATTTTGGGGGGTTGATTTGATGGTTGGAAATTACTTGTACAAATCTACTCATATAATCTCTGAAGAAGAGCAGTGTTGCTCTAATAAGAAGACATTAGGGTTGAAGTGAAACTCTCCCTTTGTCTCATTGTAATCATTGTGCTTATTGAAGGATATTTCTTGTTGTAATTCCCTAGTTAGGGTTGTTCATGTTAGTTCCCAAAATGAATCAGTCACTTGGTTTCATTTTGTAGGTGATAGCATGGTCATCTGTAGGATTCTCTTTTTGTTTTTAGATTCTTATAGTGTCAAAACTTAGGTTTTAAATTCATGCCTTAGAAATAAGTTGATCCATAAAGGTCATTTTTATAAAATTTCGTGAAAAACTTTTCAACAGCTAACACATGTTGCAAGGTTGATGTTAGCTGGTGAAATCAGCGGGTTTCAATGGTTAAGGAATACTTTCCCGCAGATAGGCTAGCTGGTGAAAGCGTGAAACACATGTTTTTCTTCCACGATTTCAGAAATTGAAAAGAAGACACGCTCGACACACGTCACATAATTATTATGAGGTGTTGGTCAAAGCGAATGATGATGAGGATACCTTTATGCACGTTTTAATCGGATATTACGGTGGATCGTGCTCATGAATGCATGCTTCAGCAATGATGGCATTGGAGATGATGAATTCAAATTCATCATCACAAGTAAAGGAGAAGTACCACTCACCCGGCAACATCAAATCGACACTTCATATTTTGAACACGCATGTTCACAGGTAATATGGTATGGTTCAATATTTGAATTGGCAACACCGAGAGTTTTGACCAGCGCCAAACCTTGGCTCAATCAGGAAATCACCGTGACATTGTCTGCCAATTGTCCAAGGTTCGAGTCACAGATGGCAAGGAAACAAAGTGGTTTATTGCTGAGGAAAGAATTCGATATCCTGTCTTTCTTACAGTCGCATCTAGATGTGCAAAAACGTTTCTCAGACGCAGGTTGCATGAACTATGTTGAAAGGTTACAAAATGGTTGCCACCAAATAACAGCTGAAGAATTTGCTAAATCATATGATGGAAACAGAGCTAGTGTGGGTTTTGTAGAAATGATAGTCAATGAAGCTGCCATTTCCACAGCAACCAATTTACCCAGGTTAGGCTAGAGCTGGTTTAAGACAACAGCAACCAAAAATTTGAATTTTAGGGTATACCTTAAGGCAGAATTCAGAGATATCAACTAGAAGAAAATCATGCCAGTTTCTCATCTGGAAGATGAATGGCAGGACCTGTTTAAAGGCATTCAACTCTATATCACCTCAGAAGGCAGGTATGACAAGCTAATGCTATATCATTTCAAACTTCTAGATCATTTCACAGCGAAGACTCTCTTGAACTTACCTTTCTTCCTTCACAAAAGCCTAACCAAAGTATGTAAAAAAATTAGAGCTGAACCTCTAAGTATGAAAAACATCCTTTGTCATTTTGGCTTGATCAAACTGATAATTCTAGAAGAACTCGGACAAAGAGGAAGGACTTGGCAACATTTTATTTTTTGGGAAGGCTTTGAGACTCAAACTCAGCCCATGAATGAGCAGAAGAAAGCTGGAAAAAAGCAGTTAACTCCTTAGAACAGATCAAGGAGGAGGAGAGCTCTTCCAGGACCACCAGAGGATAGGATTTCCAGCATAAATTCTAAAAGAGCAAAGAAAAAATTAGACTTTGAAACCAATTGAGAGCAGCCTACAGTAAAAAAGACAAATATTCTCAATTTTCCATACACAGACTTAGAAACAGAGCCAGAGCAAGAAGATGAAAGTCCAGCCATTAAAAGCCCTGAACATTCCATGGAAATTGCACCAGACTGTGAGACTTTTACTCCCATTGATGAAGGTGAAACATCAAAGAGTAAAAAGTCAAAGAAATCACAAAAAATTAAGGAACTGAAAGAAGTGATTTCACAACATGAGGTTTTGGAAAGAGTAATCAAGGCAAGATACAAATCCCTACCTAAAAATTTTGCAAAGACAAATGCAACATTTGAGAAGTTGGCTCGTGAGAGTGTCAAAGACAAAAGGAGAAAGAAGAAAATCACCAAGGACTATAACAGTTTGTGGTGGTTAGCAAAACACCTTAAGAGGAAAATTAAGAAATTGAAGCAGAAGAGTAAGTCACATCCAGATCTATAGGTACTGGCCCAGGTTGTTGTGAATATGCAGGGAAATAAATCAAAGGCACACTAATTTTTTGGTAAAACAACAGTTTTGGAGATGAAGGTTCTTTTTTGGCAAAAGACAAAACTTTCACCAGTGAAAAGGGTAAATTTACAACCAGTTAGCTGGTGAAAAGCAGAACTTTCACCAGCTAACCAGCAGATCGTAAGGTGAATTAGCTGGTGAAAGTACAAAAAGCATTTTTGGAAAGCTAAGCTGGAGCGAGGTGATTTTGAAGTATTTAAAAAGGGTTTGAGAGCATCGAAGGATTAACCACCTAATCAAAAAACACTCAGCATCAGATATTCGTGGAGATTTTGAGACCAAATGCTAAATTGGTCAACTAAAGTTTCAGTTATGGTTATTGAAAGAGTCCAGCTACAAAAGACAGGTGCCTTTACCCTTCCACGACAGAACAGAGTCCTAAAGAAGATGAAGTACAGATGTTAAGATCAACATAGAAGACAGTTCGAGTTCTAAGAACTAGTCTTTGCTTATCAATTGTATTTAGTTACTTTTATTTTCTATATTTAGATACAGATCCAAGTTTTCAGGATATCAAAAACCAATTGTAAAAGGCTTTAAGTGCCTATCTTTTCTAAGAGATAAGGGTTCAAACTGGGAATACATTTTTGGCTACTGTATAGACTCTTATTGGATAATAGAATTACAGTCTCCTTTTGCTTTCAATATCAGAATTGCTCATACATCTTGTTTATGTACTTTATTTCAGTTTATTTTAGCTTTTAAAGACTGTCATCTCTTTATGAAGCTCATAAACTTGAAGTGAGGGATTTCTTGCTACCTTGTATTAGCCCTACACCAAGTTGTATTTGGCAATAAAGATTAGTATTCTTCATCCCCTCTTTAAAATATCTTGTATGATTATTGTTTTCTAAAAGCATTGTTTCATTTGAATGTATGATGATTTGTCTATTACATTAATCATTGAGTTATCCCATTGTTCCAAGAACACCTACATATCATATTCTTAAGTTACCAAGCATCTTTAGCCTACAACCCTAAAGAGTTTCTTGGAGTGATAACAAATTGGCGCCATTGTCGGGAAGACGAAATTTAAGCTCTGCTTTCCTGGGATACGACACAAAGCTGATCTTTGATGATAGACAAAGATTAGACATTTTATTGATTGTAACTATCTATCTGTCGACTCCACAAGTTCATCCTGGCTCTTAAGAGGATCAGTACCAAGGCGAATCCACAAGAATCACCTGTCACACCAGTGCCCAATCCAGAACTAATTCTCAGAAGAGGAAAAACATTTTAGGGTCAAACTTCAAAATCAGACACGGAAGGTAATCCTCTCTTTAGTTTTGGAAAATCTACTACAGAAAAATTTGAATTGTTTTCCAAGAGTGTTGATGAAAAAGCAATTGTAACTACTGTAGAAGAATCAAGTCATTTTTATCAACAGGAAAATATCAGTGATGATGAATTGATAGATTCAAAATTGGTTGAAAAATCATCTAAGACCTTAGAAAGAAATCATAGTTCTTCCTCTCTTGAGTATTTTCATTCACAATAGAAAGAAGATCATTTAAACATCTACACTAGCCGCCTTGTTGTAGAACATCTTCTTCAAGAGTTGTCTGCTAAAGGTGAAGAAAACTTAGTTGAACAGCTTGCAAATTTTTACAGAGCCTCATATCAGACATCTTTCCCATTAGAGAATTCACCTCCTTTACATTCCCCCAATGTTGAGGAATCAAAGAAAAAACTATCACCTCTGTCACCCCTGATCATTATGGTTGCACCACCTCCTTTGACCAAAATGCAACAAATCCTAGCTGCTAGGTATGCGCCACTAATATTGCCAAACCTAGTAGTAGCTATGACGACAGGAGACTATCAGAAGTATATGCCCAAATTCACAGGTGAGGGCGATGTGACTATTGAAGAACATATTGAGGCCTTCTACAATTATGCTGAAAACCTTAATATTGAGGAGGAAGATGTTTGGACCCGAGTTTTTGTCCAAAGTTTAGATGGCCATGCTAGGAAGTGGTTCAAAGAACTCCCTATTGGTTCCATAGCTGGCATCGAGCAATTAGATGACACCTTCTTGAAACATTGGGGTGATAGAAGAGATTCTCTATACTATATCACTGAATTTGGAAATCTAAGGAAACAAAATGGTGAGTCAGACTCTAATTTCACTAAAAGGTTTAACCAGATGTACAGTAAAATACCAACATAGATAAAACCTTTAGATGCCTCTGCCAAAATCACATATTCCGATTCTTTTGACTCGGATTTCTGTTTATTGTTGAGAGAAAGGAGGTCACCAACACTATCTCTAATGCAAGATGTTTCCCTTGAGGTGGAATCAAATATTTTGGCTACTCAAAAGCTAAAGGGAAACTCTAATAGGAGAAGGCCGAGAAATGAAGCTTCTTCTTCATCAAGTGTTGACCCAAAGTTAGATAAAATGGCTAAGATGTTAGAGTCTCTAACCTCTGAGATATCTAAGCTCAAAATTGAAAATAAGCAGCCTGTCAAGGGAAGGGGCACTTATGATTATGTAGGTAGAAACCCAAATCAAAATCCCAACAACTTCAGAAGAAATAATCAGCTAATGCAGATCTTGCAAAGAGAAAGGAATCCTACTGAGGATCAGAGGATAAAGGCTCCTCTTCAGAATGCCGTGATGGACGAAGATGAAGGTGATTATCAAGAAGATGGAGAAGATAATATTCACTATGTTGGAGAGGAGACAGGGAAATATTATCTGACACAACATGACTATGAAGAGGCATTCATGACTGAACAAACAGAGGAAAATTATGATGATGATGGAATTTTTTCAACGGAAGAGAAGAACAGATACAATCTCAGATCTAAGTCTGATACTGCCCAATAGAATGCACTAGCCTCTCCCAAAAACAACACAGCCCCTGTTAAGCAAAAATATCAGACATCAAAGAATCAGCAAAAAGATCATTCAAAACCAAACGCACCAGTTCCTCCCAACAAGACAATTGCCCCTATCAAAAAACAAATTCAAAAAAGTCAGACCCCTGCTGACCAGCAAAGCATTCAGAAAGATCCTTTAAATGAGGTAAAGGTCTCTGATAAAATCTCCTATTCTTTTAATTTTGAGGCTGAAATACAGAAAATTAAAATTCCCATCCCTTTGGTTGAGTTAATGAAAAATGAAACATTCAAAAAAGATATCCTCAAAACTCTGGATCCCAAATCCATATCCCCTTCTGCTAATATTCTCAATATATATGATGAAAAGCCAACCATTACTCTGGGCCAAATGATAGAAGATAGAGATGAAAGTTGTCCACCTTTTTACATCTCTCTAAATATTCATGACAAAACACTACATAATTGTTTGTTGGACTCCGGTGCTTCTCACAACTTAATGCCAAAGGCGGTCATGGACGAGCTTGGGTTAGAGATTACTAAGTCTTACCATGATATTTTCTCTTTTGACTCTCGGAAATTCAAATGTCTTGGAATGATCAAGGACTTAGCTGTAACATTGACCCAAGCATCCATGAAAACTATGGTTATGGATATAGTAGTGGTAGACATCCCACCTAAATTTGGATGCTTGTTATCAAGATCGTGGATGAAGAGGCTAGGTGGCACTCTTCAAATGGATCTCTACTATGCTACTATCCATGTTTTTGGAGGAGTAAATAGAAGGTTATATAGGGAATCACAGCTTGCATATGTAATCAGTGACGAACAAAATCCATCCAACCATCCTATCTATTCAGTCGACACAGGTATGGGATCCTGCATTTTACAAATTGATGATTCATTACCAGATGCTTTGCTGCTTAGGAAGCCTGCAGTTTGGTCCACAGAAGTAGCAGAAGACGATCTTTGGACCATGTTCTTAAATGGTTCTTGTACCAAAGAATCAGCAGGAGCAGGAGTGGTATTGATTTCTCCTTCAAAGAAAACTTTTCATTTGTCCTTTAAGCTTGATTTTAAAGTGACTAACAACATTGCAGAGCATGAGGCACTGCTCCTGGGATTAAATGCAGCCAAATATATTGAGATTAAAAGATTACATGTATTCGGAGATGCAGATTTAATAATTCAGCAGGTAAACAAGTCCTTTCAAGCAAAACATGTTAGGTTGAAAGCCTATAGAGATGAAGTTTTGAGAGCAATTCATACTTTTACAGATTTCAAAATTTCATATGTACCCAAAGCAATGAATGAATTGGTTGATTCATTAGTTGTTTCGACCTGTGCTTTTATACCTCCTCTACCTCATAAATTGAATTACGAAATTCAAGTTAAGTATAGGCCATCCCTCCGTGACAATGTAAAATTATGGAAGGTTTTTGAGGATGATGCAGAACTCACTAGATTTCTTGCAGTAATAGATGAGTTTGCAGATTTGCAAATTGATTTGGAGAATGAACATGATGAGGAAGTTGAGAGGCCAAAGTCCAGAAGCAAAATTGTATCACATGAAATAGTACAACTGTCCACCAACAGAATCCCTAAAGGTTTGGTCCCTTTAGAAAAACTTTTTGATAATAATGATGTGGCTGTCAAATTGGAAAAGAGGGAAGAAGACTCAGAAGTTTTTCAGTATAATGTAGCTAGTGAACAGGATCCTAAACATGTCAACTTAGCTTCACATTTGACTGGAAAAAAAAGGTTGATTACGGTGAATTGTTAAAGGAGTTTGATGAAATCTTTGTTTGGAAATATGATGACTTGAAGACTTTCGACACTGAGGTAATTCAGCACAAGATCCCCTTGAACAAAGATACAAAACCATTTAGGCAGAAACTTAGATCTTTCAATCCTATGTTGTTGCCTACAATGGAAAGGGAAATCAAGAAGCTATTGGATGCTCGCATTATCATACCTCTCAGATACTCAGAATGGATTGCAAATCTTGTACCGGTCGGAAATAAGAATGGAGAGATCAGACTCTGTGTGGATTTCAGAAATTTGAATAAGTGCTCTAGGAAGGACAACTACCCGCTTCCCAAGATGGAACATATTTTGCAGAAGGTGTCAGGATCAAAGGTGATGTCTTTTATTGATGGGTTTTCCGGATACAACCAGATCATTGTCCATCCAGATGATAGAGAAAAAATTGCCTTTACCACTCCATGGGGTACGTGTTAATATTATGGTAGCTACGGGAGGTATTTACCCCCACGTGTGAACCTGACGAGAATAGAAGACTCCAGGAAGCAAGAGAAACCCTAATGAGTTGGCCAATAACCCTAGAAGCCTTGTCGGCTCAAGAAGATAATTTATATTAGGCTATTAGCCTCCAAGAGAAGAAGTCAGACAGAATTAATAATAATATACTGAACAGACACATACCCAGAAGGAGAAGTCGGCCCCAACAAACTGGCAGGATTACTATAAATACAGGGCGCTATTTCTCATTTGTATTATCTCAGGACTGCAGTTTTCCCAGTTGGTGCGCACTACAGTTGCAGTCTGGTGCCCAGGTTTGGAGGAGGGTTGCAGCTGCAGCTGCAGCAGCAGCTAGTTTCAGTATTGGCTTGGATATCTCTTGGCTAGGGTTTGGAACATCTGATCAGTCTTTTGTATGCGCTATCCTTGGGGATTGATGTGCTACTCTTTGTTTGGCTATCTAGCCTAGGGTTTACTTCTGGAAGAATTCTCAGGTCAAGGTTAAGGTGCTCGGAGGGAGGCTTTGGCCTATGGTTGGGTGACGAGGGTATCGTCAATGGTAAAACGAGCACACCATATTCTATATTCTAACAGGTTATGGGCCCACACCCCTTCAGTCAGCCTCAAACGCTGGAAGGAAACATAGCCGTTAGACATTGAGCTCGTTGAGGAACTGCCGCTAGGGTTACTAGCAGGAGCAGCTTCCAAAAGCACTGCAGCTAGGGCTACCAACAGAAGCAGTTGCAGAAACCCTAAACCTCTTGTTGAGGCACCTTAAGTGATGAGATTGACCTGATCTCTGGATAGATCAGTGCACCCTAGCCCAGCGCATCTCCTGGTACTCTCAAAAGGCCAAGACGTGAAGTTTGGATTTCTGGTCAAATCTAGGGTTTGACCAAGTCAAGGAAGCCATGATGAACTCTATGAAGTCTGAGAACAAGCTAGATGGAGCCTCTAACTTCAGAGCATGGAAGACAAGGATTGACCTCATCCTTGCTAAGAATAAAGTGTTGGATATTGTGAAAGGAAAGATCGTGAAGCCAGAGTTTAAAGAAGAAGAAGAGAAGGAACCGCAGAACATTGCAGCTATGGAGAAGTTCAAAGACGTTGACATCAATGCCATGAGTATCATAGTGGATTCCATAAAATACCACCTGATACCCTACATCTCCCATCTTGACTCATCAAAGAAGATGTACGATGCCCTAACAAATCTCTTCTCAGTCAGAAATATTGGACAAGTTACGAGTCTGAAGAATGAGCTCTGTGACATGAAGATGAATGATGACGACAGCATAACATCCTACTTTGTAAGGATCTCCCAGCTAAGATATCAACTACAAGCTATTGAATAAATCACTTCAGAAAAGGAATTGGTGAACATAGTACTCAATGGTCTTCCCAAGACATGGGATGCATTTCCCGCAAGCATGAACACAAGGAAGGAGTACCCGACATTTGAAGAACTTTGGACTTGTTGTGCTCAAGAAGAATCAAGGATCAATGCAAAAGAGAAACCCCAAAAGAAGTACGATGATCAAGCCTTCACAGCAAGATTCAATAACAAAAGGAAGTTTGGTTCAAGGAGGAAGCCAAATCAAGAGAAAGACATTTCAGAAATACAATGCTTCAACTGTCAGAAGTACGGTCACTACAGGAATCAGTGTCCCGAGCTAAAGAAAAGGAA